>VUQS01060431.1:0-14145 GCA_015108495.1 Heterochromis multidens
CAAATACCAGCAATGCTTTATTCTCTCTGACCCCACTGGGCAGTTCATCTGCATATATGTGTTTTGCTTGCATATCAGGCCACCACTTCCAGCACTGTGTTACTTTGTTATTACTGCTGCAATGTTATGTTTTTGGTAGCGTTTGCGTGTGTGTCATTCTGTCTATAAACAATTTTGAATGAATTCTGACAAAACTTTGTAGGGGTGTAGAGTGGGATCATGTTCACAATCCATTAAAATTTGGCTTACATCCACCAAGGTCTTCAAGGTCAACTTAATGATTTATTGGTGGAAAATTGACAAAAAGCCTTAAAACTTAGAAACTATGATTCTTACAAGTGTGGTGTTTATTGTCAACATACAGAAAGTACTGTATAAAGATTTAAAATATTATGTCACATTTGATCTCTGGCCTTTCCTTCGAGGTCAATAGATTGATCTGAAGGTCAAAGTGATAATAATGCTATATAGAGCTATTTAAAACTATGTATCTTACTGCCATTGTTTGCACTAACAGCATATAGGCATATAGGGAATGATATATGGGGGTTCTAAATATCAGGTTACTTTGGACCTCTGACCTCTTCTTTCTTTAAAATTCTGCTGCCTTTGTTTGTATTGACAACATTTAGGAAATGATACTGGTATATGGGGATTCTAAATATCACATTATAGTTTGCATCCAAATATCATGTCACATTTGATCTCTAATCGCACTTTTAAAGTTGTGTTCTATCTTTACACACAAAATGTGTTCTATCTTTAAAGAAAGTATTGTCAAAAGAAAGAGAATGAGCCACCTATTTAGTTAGAAATATACTGTATACCCTCCGACGTATGGTGGGGGCTCTGCTGGGTGGCGGGCGGTCCTGGAGCCTCGTCCTCAGCTCGTGCCAGGATAGCTGGCCTCAGGCAAGGTTGACTGCCCGTTGCCTCTGGTTCTCTGGTGCTCTTGCCCTTTTTGCTGTGGGCACTCTGGGACCTCCCTCTTCCCTCTGCTAGGGTGGGCATGTGGTTGCCATCGAGAGGAGTGACCTTAGGTCCACAATACTCTTTGGGGGCTTCGGATGGCCCGGGTCACCTGGATCTCTCTCTGTCTGCCTCTGGTTCCCGGGGGGCGTTGTTGCAGCTTCTCACCCTCATTATCAAGTACATTTCATGAAGAATGCTACACAGACGCCCACGTTCTCTCTCTCTCTCTCTCTCTCTGTCTCACACACACACCCACAGACCATAACTAAATTGTATGATTAATACAATTGAAGGTTTACTAATGAAAGATGACTAAAAGCACAACTGACTATTGATTAAGTATTAATTTAAATAAATGTTGATTAGCTGGGTATACTGGGCAAGAGATGTACATCTTAAAGAAAATAATAACTATCTAACCAACTTAAACAGACTTACGATAAAATGTATTTTTAGAAGCACAAGTTTAAAGATGAAATAAAAGTGATTATTATGATTGTGTCAATAATTTGTTAATGTTTTTAATCAATGAATACAGAAAAACATATATTTATTTCCTATGGCAGAAAATAGTCAAAAACAGAATCATCCACATATTTACATCGTGTGTGACATTTTTAGTTCAAAGATTATCAATAAATGATATGTACATAGACTGTATATATGGCAGCATGCACCAGCCTGTGTTCAGTGATGGTCAAAATTGTCCTGGTCCTGGGTTTTGACCCAGTGTTTTGAGTTTGATGTTTTAGCTCAGTTTTTTATATGATATGTTTTTTGCTTAGTGTGTTCTTTGTTGTCATTTTGAGTTTCGGATTCCAGCTTATATTCCCCATTTTGTTTCCCATGATTTGATTCTCAGTTTTCATTCCGCCTCCTTTCGTGATTTGTAATTATAGTTGTTTATAGTTAATCCCCTGAGTTTCAGTTTCCCTGCCCTCCTGTGATACCCGTGTCTGTTAAGTCTCCGTTTTCATGTTAGCTGCTCCCGTATTTAGTTACTTCCTGTTTTACTTTGATATTCTCTTGTTTCTTGTGCGTTGTATTAAATTTTCTTTCCTTGTCTTGTTTTCCTTGATTAGTTTCAGCTGTGCATCCTAGTGTTTCCCATTTCCCCAATTGCCTCAGTGTGTATTTAAACCCTTAGTTTGCGTTAGTCTTTGATGCGTTGTGCTGTTTATCTGCCAGTGTGTGTTTTCCCTATTTGGAATTTTGGACTTTGTTTTCAGCCACCACTTGGGTTTTCTGCTTCACCTGAATAAATTCTGTCTTTGACTCTGCATTTGGGTTTGCATTGCACACAAATTATAACAGAAAAAACTTGGTAAAAGATTTTTGAAAGTCAAAGGCAAAAAACTACAAAAAGTTTAGTTTGTTGCACAGTAACAAAACTTTTATTACTTACTTACTGACTTACTTACTTATCCAGCCGACCATTGCTGTGACACTGTCAGAATTCCTTAGGACACGCATTTTTTAAAAATATACTATTTTGTTTCTGTTTTGCTGTTTTGTATATGTTTGTTTGTTAAGACATGTAAAATGGACATGTTTGCACCTGTTTTGAGATGCAGTATGAATATGTAATAAGGTCCCAATAGGTCCCAGAGAGTATAAAGCTAGTTTAAAACCTAGAATTCGGTGAGTGAATCTAATCAGCATCATCACCTTAAAAATAAACTGATGTCTGCTACCTCTGATATAACCTAACATTGACCATGAACACCACAGCCTGCCCTGCTCCAGTACAACAGTGCATTTCATTCAACCTAACATAACACAACACAATATATTTACATATTTCACAAAAACATAATTCAGCAACACATCACATCTTATTTAAAAACTCAAAAATGAATTAGGACATTACATGTAAGATTCAAATTTCCAGTTTTTAAAATTGTAATTGCTCCTTATGTTTATGATGAGGTTGGAAAATAATCTCTCATCTTCCTCTCCTGTCCTCTGTCTTAAATTTTTCTCCAACTCTGTCACACATTGTTTTTCAATTTATTTTCTCTCCCTGTGAAATACAGCAACATTAGCTAGCAGACACATTTTGTGACACGCGTCACAGTTTGTGTGTTTGGTTATATTTATTGAGCGGTTTGAAAAGTTGCATTTGAAATGACCTGCCACTTAACAAAAACGTACTCCATTTCTGCTCCTCTTCTGTAGTGCCAGCTAGATGCTGAAGCAGCCTACCACGAATGCAACTTTATTTATATCTGCACCTTGAGCGCATCACAGGGATGAGAAGAAAAAAGGGATGTGCTGAGGGTATAAGTGTGGGATGACATTATTTTGGACTGGAAGGCTGCGGCACAAGAAAAATTAACTCATTCAACATGTGCCCATCAGATTTAATTGCTCATTAACTGAAGGTGCAGGAATGCTGTTACAGAGTGTTCTGGCCCACTTTAACCCCTGCAGAAACCTAACTCTCGTCTTGCTCCTGCTTCTCTCTCTACTACAGCAACCCTCATCACCAGGATTGGGTGCTAGTTATCAAACTCGTTAGGCTACCATACAACGCTGCACACAAGTGTGAATATGTACGCACACATGCATACGTACAGCTACTGTGGTAGAGCAAGCAGCTAGGCCAAAAAAAGATGGAGATGAGGTGAAATAAAATAAAGGGATGAAAAAAAAGCAGCAGGTAATCAAGGCAGAGCAGCAAACACAACAACTTGTGTTCTTAATCAGCGGCACAGAGAGGGAGAGAGACATGAGAGAATCTGGAGAGGCACAGGGATGAGGGAAAACAAATGAAAAAGTGAGTAGGATGAGAAGGAGAGATACATGAAGAGAAAGTGAGAACATATACAGACTCAAACGTAAACTAAAATGCATCAGGTTGCTCTCATCTTGATTACTGCGAGGAAAAGATGTTTGCAATAAAAAGTTGTTTTTGATTATGCCCTCGACCTGCTTATAGTTTTACACATCTGAGTGATACAGCCAGCTGATAATTAGTTATGACTATGATTAACTGCTTAAAGTGCACAAGAACATAATTTCATATAAAATAGTGAAGGATAGAGTCCTAGAGCACCAAAAACTGGAATTCAAAGTACTTTAGTACCTACCTCTATAGACTGGTATAGAAGTGCTTAAAAAGTTAGATTTATATCAGATATAATTATGTAAATTATGTTAATTATGTAAAGAAGTCAGCACAGTGAAGCAACTAACAATTTTTGACTGCAGTGAGTAATGCATAATGTTTAATATTTTAGAGATTTTCACAAAATGTTTCATTTTACTGTTTTTTAAATTAGCAGACAACTTGTTTTAACAATAGAATCTATTTTTAGGTAGGCCTAAGGGGTCAGAACCCACCCACTTCAACAATGGGCCCATTAGAAATATTTTTTTAGGGATTATTTTTAGTTATCAAGATAAATATTTAGACAAAGAACTAGACATGGGCTAGAGTACGATGCAGCCACACTTCCTTCAGTGTATGTCACACAGGCACGTAATGTCCTAACTGGACACAGGGTGAGCAACTCTGTGAAGAGGTAGAGGGTTGAAACTATTTGAGCTTTAACACCTGGTTAACAGACTGAGGACTGAACACTTTGGGTAGAAAGGCAGGGTTTAGCCAAAGTCATATGCCTTTGCCATCTGTCCTCCAACGTAAGCAGTCATGACCAACAAAAACAGCACAAAGCTCTTTGACCCATTTAGTGGAGCAAAGCCAAAAGAAACACCATCTTTAGAGTCAAAGCTTACAAGTCAGCATTCGAAATAGGCTCATATGGGGCTCTTGTGAGAGACTTAAACACAAGTGGCAAGTCCCAGCTGTGGCGAATGTGCAAAATCTGCCTGCCTACCTGTGACCAAAAGTCCACCCCGGATGGTACAGTAGTTGCCAAGGGTGACCGTGAATCAGCTGAATTAAGTCCGCAAACTACAGCCTTACACAGCAGAACTGTGTAATGAACCTCTCTGATCCTCTGGAAAACTTGAGGAATCAGCGTACAACATGCCTGTCAACCACTCTTGTGATAGTGCATCCAGACTTAATGTGCCCCCCTGACCCATGATGGAGTGCCATTGCTGGCAATGGGGCTCCCCAGCCTATCAGTGATCCCTGATCTTGTGTGAGGAATGTTCCCCTGTCAGGTACATATGGAAGGCCCTGTTACTTGCATTTGCTCATGTTTCCCTCTCTGATGGCTGGGGACAGATCTTCAGCAAAATGCAAGTTTTTGTTTTAAAGGAAAATTGACTTCTTTGCAGCTTTCCACACTGTGTCTTGGTAGAAATGTGTGGTGAACTGTAGAATAATCTCTTGGGGCTTGGAAGTATTTTTCCCTGGTCTGGTGAGGCAGTGCACCGTATTAGTTGCTTGAATGGCAGATATGCATCACCTCTTTGCAGACACCTCATTCCCTATTCTCAGGCGTTCCATAGAGTCGCAGGGTCCACCGTCAAGAACAGTTCCCAAGGTCAGATACTTGTTGTTCCAGGAGGCTCACTTTTTTTCTGATTGATACAGTCATTAATGTATGCCTTTTTTTAATTTTACCACTCACATCTCAGGTCAGGCAAAGTCAATCTTTTTAGACCCTCAATTTTCATTATATTGTCTCATATCAGCTTCTCTACATTTTTTTCTGGGGTGTCAAATCTTTTTTTTAGAGATGATGGAAATTTTCCTCACTATCTCTTCATTGTCCAGGACCAAATTGTGCTGCAATTTAATTTTCTATGGAATGGGTAGTTTGTACACTGTTATGGATGGAGTTTTGGGAAGAGATGGAAACTCTGCTTCTTCCCGAGATATCACAGGTTGGTCTGCCAAGCAGTTGTTGTGTAGGTTGTTCAAAAGAGGATTCTCTGTAGCTATTTCCATGCTGCTGTTGTTATGGTATGGTAGCTAGCAGTGCTATTGGCCAAAGCCTGTTTTTCTGCGTACAGCTTTATCAGATGGGAAGGTCCAAGGAACTCAGTGTCATCAATTCAAACAATTGTACAGAAGTACAAGTTATTTGAATGTGTCACCACTTTGCCAAGGTCTGGAGGAAGACCCAAACTGTCACCATCAGATGGGAGGAAATTGGTTAGGATTTTTAAGAGCAACCCAGGAACCACCAAAACTCAAGCCTGCCACGAACTGGAAACTGCTGGAACATCAGCATTGCTGTCCACAGTGAAGGGAGTTTTACATCGCTATGAACTGAGAGGGTGCTGACTAAGAAACAAGCCCCTGCTCCAAAATCAACACCTTCAAGCTCGACTGAAATTTGCAGCTGCCCACATGGACAAGCCAAAAACCTTCTGGAGAAACGTTTTATGATCAGATGAGACATTCAGCCACAATGACGAGATATGCTTGGAGGAGTAAAGGTGAGGCTTTTGAACCTAAGAACACTGTACCAACTGTCAAGCAAGGTAGTGGTAGCATCATGCTCTGGGGCTGTTTTGCTGCCAGTGGTACTGGTACACTGCACAAAGTTTTGGTTTTGGAATGGATAAAGCAGGCTAACATTAATTAATCTTCTGGAATGGCCTTCCCACAGCCTGACCTCAACCCTGTTGAAAATTTGTTGACTATGCTTAAAAGCCAGGTCTGTGCTAGGAAAACAACCAATTTAAATGAAGTCTACCAATTCTACCAAGAAGAGTGGTCAAATATGCAGCCAGAATTATACCAGAAGCTTGTTGATGGCTATCAAAAGTGTCTGGTCAAGGTGTAACTTGCTAAGGGACATTTAATCAAAATTTGACCCTGTGTGGATTACAGAAAATCTAAAATAAATTAAAACTTGTGCACCCAAATCCTTAAAAAAATAAAAATAAAATAAAGATGTATGGTGTGCAATCATTCCACCCTGGAAAATAAGAGTTCAAACAAATCAATAAAAGCCCAAAATTATCATGAAATTCAAGCCCATGATGAATGTATTGAAACTTCAGCCATAACCTCAGGTGTGTATTTGTGCACAGTAACTCTTTCCCTGTCTCCCACATGTGCTACAGAAGTTCAGAATAGGTTTCATTTATCCGTTGAATTGCTCTTTCATGTGTATGTGTTATTGTGTGTCCCTGTGTGTCTTTCTAGAAAAAGCTGGTATACTGAGAAGTCTCCAGTTCCATTCTCTCCCTTTCCCACAGTTTTATTTTTGGCCTGAATGCACCCTTGCATATACTCCTCATGTATCCACCTGCCTGTCTGTATATCCATCTTTCTGTCTGTCTGTCCAGGCCTGTGTTCTCTCACCAGGGTTTGATTTCAGGATGAATTGACCAGGAAGACAAGCCAAAGCCAGCAGTTCCTTAGAGGCTCCAGGCAGGAGAGGGATGTGTGAAGCCAAGGTTTATTTAACTCACACTTACTTGAGTTTTAGTTATTTTCCCAATATTTCCCTATTTTAATTTATTTATTTTTAATTTTGTTAACTCAGTTTGACTCTTCAGCTGTATTTATTTATTTATTTATGACCATATTTGCCTGATAACCTGCCCAATAATGTGTCTGTTTTTAAAAAAATGTATTTCCTTCAGTGTCACAGTGATCATTGTTTGTCTGTATATCCATGATACACTGCAGGGTTCAGTGAGTGCATGTAATGAGTCCTTTCTCACATTTTAAATATTCACACACACTAAATGCACCTTTTAGTCTTTATTCAGTATATACAATAATCTGGTGCTCGTAGTCAGACATTTTATCCTCTTTAAAAATCATTCTTCTGATTAAATAAAAGTGATTAAAAAAAGTTTAGCAGCTTTAAAAAATATATAAATTTTTGTTTGAGGATAAATTAAATATATTTTTATATTCTATAATCAATACATCTTTGATGATACAACAGTTTGTCTTCATGTGCCTCCAAATAAAAACAATAAAAAGTGATAAAATCCCACTTTTTAGATTCATAATTAAAAGCTTATAAAGTATTTAAATGAAATGAATTTTACAAGGAACATCAGCAGCTCTTGTCTCTTGGCTCCAGGAAAACAAAAGCAAACATCTCAGTCACTGAAACAAAGAAAAGCCAATAAAACTCTGAATTGGGAAAAGTTTCTAAAATATTTTTCATCATTTATGTTTCTGCTGCTCAAATGTCCAAGACATCCAGTACCAGAACTAAACAGAACAAAAAACCCCCAAACTTTCTTAATGAAGTTCTAAAGTGCAGCGTTTAAAAATGTGGAAACATTTGGCAGTTGTTTGATCAAACCTGCTCAGTTTAACCACTTAAAGCCTGAAATATGAAATAACTGCCAGAAAATTCTTTGAAAATGGAGTGTTTATTGAACCTTCTGACAATTAAAAAAAATAATTAAATATTAATTTGCATATATGAGTTTCAATTTGAATCATATTTGCCACATCCAGCATTTTTTTTTTTTAACAATGTATTGTGCAATTTATTTAGGTTTTTCGGGGGGAAAAAATCACACTGATGATGTAGAAGTCTCAAAAACTCACAAAAACTATATGTATACACTAGGCGTTAAGGGGTTAATTTTTATGATAGATCTTGAACTTTCTACAGATGTTGAGCTCCGTCTGGGGGAGATGTTTCCTAAAAAGAAACTTGACCACAAACAAATTCATTTTTTTAAAATATATTTTTGATGCTTTAAAGTTGGTAACAGAAAGGAAACAAAGCTTCATTAAAATTCTTATTTCTAAATGTATCTTTGAGTTGGAGTCTTTCACACTTTTTAAACTCTTGCAAAAGGTGCAAAGGTTTTCTTAGCTCAGTAATTATGTGTGTTGCAGTCACTTAAAACCTCCCAATCATTTAAACTCTTAGGAGCAGCCTGTTAAAAATCAGCTTTTTCAAAACCAAATACAATCAAATGAAGTTTCCAAAGCTCATATCTCTCCTCCAGATTTTAAAGCATTGGATATCGGACTGGTTTCAGCACATCACTGATTTTTCCTGTGAAATATTTTTTTTTTATTCCCACCAATCTCAGCCTCATTCAGAACCTCACAATCAAAAGCAGTTTTATTTTACTCCTCACGATCTTATTCTTTGAATCTGGAGCAATAAAAAACAACCAAAAAAACATTTTTTGTAATCATCCCGACAGTCTGGAGTGTCTAACAAATGATTGGATTTCTTATTTTAATGCAGTTTTTAATTTTTAATTTTAGAGACACAGGCCTTATTCACAACTAGATACATTTGTTTCTTATCACATTTAAGGTGAGTAACACCTGTGTCTACCTGTGGTCCAATTTAAAGCAGGACAAAGATTTATTTTCTCTCAGATTATTCTTAAGGAGTTCAAAAGTATAAACTTCCTTGGCCTGGATGCTACTTTTGCCTTAAAAAAATGAAGTCTGAATTAGTCTGAAGTTTCATTTTAGTGAAATTTCCCCAAAATTAATCCTGAGAGATTTAAGAGGGGAAATTCAAGTTCAGTTTGTCCCATGTTTGAGCTCTGATCAAGAAAATGTTAACCTTTACTTTTTTAAACCCAGTGAAACCATGTGAAATGGCTTCGTTTAGAACTCCACTGAGAAAACTGTTGTTTTGTTGCAGGTTTAGACTGAACCTCCTGATCTAGAAGGTAACGTCAATACAGTCAATACAGGAACTTTACCTGTTCCTACTGGATGATCTCAGACATAATTAGTTCTGTTCATGACAGTCAGTGGGAAGTCTAGAAAATTTAAAGTGTGGTTTGTCCCATGTTTAGTCTCTGATCCAGAAAAAGTTTTGGTTTTTTTTTGGACAGTGAATGTTGTGACCAGAAGGATGAGGTCAAGTCAGAATATGGTGAGTCTGGAGGTAAAACTTGTGGCATCCTTGTTGGAAGACATGTTCACACATACTCACACCTGGTCCTTACAGAGTTGGGTCCTGGCGTCACCAGGACCAGAGGGATGTGGACAGGTCTGTTTAGCTTCTGCAGATGAAGACAGGAAATCAGGAGCAGTGTTCCTGCCAACAGGTGGAGGATGCCTGCAATCCAGCCGCAAAACAGAGCATAGCCAAACTCCCAGCGAGGGACGACATCAGGCACCGTCTCATCAAAGTATTGCACGACAGTCAGGTGGGCGGTGTAAGAGACTGGGATGAGGCCCAGGATCCCTGACACCAGGCACAGTGCCCCGCCTGTTGCCTTCAGGACCCTCTTACAGCTGAAGTCCTCTAGCTGGTTGCGGCAGACATTAACCAGGTGGAGGCCGGGGATGGCCAGCAGCGAGCCCAGCAGCCCCACCCCCAGCACCAGGCACATGAGGATCCGACCCAGCATAATGTCTGGTGGCAGATCCAGCATGCTGTCATAGGGCCGGCACTCCAGCAAGCCAATTTCCTGGTTTACGCAGGTCCCCCAGAGGCCCAGGTCAATGCTCTCAATGGGGAGCAGGTCTGTAGACAGTGTGAGCCATGTGGACATTAGGGTGGTGGCCAGGGAACAGAGCCAGGCCACTACTGAGAACAGGACCCCCACCAGCTCCAGAGTGTCAGTGCTAGAGTCCATGACAGCGATGCTGTGGCTCTCAGAGGGTCCTGGTCTTTACCTTGCTGCTATCAGGAGGGGGATCTGCTCGGACATCACTGCTACCAGAGAGAGACTCAGCAGTCAGGCCAAGCTGGAAGAGTTATCACACCCTGTACAAGCAGAGGGAGGCTGTGATTGGCCAACTGGAAACAACAGCATCGCTGTGAGGTCACCTGCACGCAGGATTTTCTTAGAGAGAGGATGTTATCAATTCCCACATCTCTTACTGAAAGGCATTTGATGTCAATGGCATCACTTGCTCTGCTTCTCTGCTTTCTTCAACCTTGCCCCTCCTTCCCACAGAATCACCAGGGAAAGTGCCACTTTTACACAATGTCTGTTCAGGCTTTGTTCAGCTGATCAACAGAAAACAAGAACCAATGTGCACCCCCACATTTACAGAAACAACAACCAGTAAGTATGCATAGTGTGGTAAAGTTCATTTTGAAAGTGGAGAAATCAAAAACCTTGCATCTAGTCATGCTGTGGTGCAGTTACAGAAACATTTCTCCAAGGTTCAACTTGCCATATTTTAAAATCTGCAGATCATCTCAGGTCTTTGGTTGAAGGTGTTTCTGTTCGATGACACTGCATGAGAATCTGGATCTTAATAAAAACATCAAGAAAAAATTTTAAACAGTTGGATAAGATTAAAACTAAAAGTGTGATTCCCAGCTTCCGAGAGAAAACATTTTGTTTTTAGGATATTTGTTTTGGAAATAATCACAAAAATCTGAAGTATTTTGTGTTGAAGCTTCCTTTATTCACATTTATTGTATAAAAATAATAATATAACAATAATATATCTTTAATAATGGAGCTTCTGTGAAAGTGTACATACAGCTTTGAAACTCTGCGTTTTGAATTGGGTCTGAATGGATGGATTTAGTCTCATATTTAGGCTCTTTGTGGACTACCAGGTGAGGAAAAGACTGTTTATATTGAGAGTGGTCAATGCCTAATATAACTTGAATAATAAATGCTGACACTCTCTGCGTACTTTTTTGTCCATGTGCCACAGGACAAAGATGTAAAACTTCTATATTTTTAATTGAATTTCATGCAGCTGTTTTTCTGGCCTGATGGTACCTCCCTCTGGAAGATAGCAGAAACTACACATAGAAATAAAACTTCAGGATATTTTACAGGCCGAGTTCTACTGTAAAGAAAAAGGTTTACACATTATACACAATAAACTGTAGACATCACAGTTCAGTCTGATGTATCTGAACACTTGTCTGATTGATATTTTAACATGTGTACCAAGGTTATTATAGTCAGCTAAAACTAAATACAAAAAATGGGTGTGGAAAAAAAAAACTTTTAGTCACTGAAATAAAAAAAAAAATAGACTTTTAAAAAAGATGCTAAAAATAACTTAAACTATTCTGTTAACTTTCAATACCACCTAATATAAAATACGAATAGAGGAAATGTCTTTGGTTTTAGTCTCTGCCAGTTTGGTGAAGTTTGTCAACACAAGCTGCTTGATGAGGTGTTGGTGCACATTTATAGAGACTCTAAATATCTACATAACTGTGAGTCAACTGCATTCTCAAAGTTTTGTCTTTTTCATTTTAGTTCTGGTTTTTCTAAATCTGCCCCTGACAAATACCCCCCATATAATAATAACTAAAAAGACTAAAACTAACACTGAATCCATCCATCCATCCATTTTCTGCTGCATACCCGAGTCCAGGTCACAGAGGCAGCAGTCTATGCAGAGATTCCCAGACTTGCCTCTCCCTGGCCACTTCCTCCAGCTTGTTCGGGGGTACACAGAGGTGTTCCCAAGTCAGCTGAGAGATATAATTAATCCAGCATGCCCTGGTTCTGCCCCGGACCCCTCTTGGTAGGACATGCTCAAAACCTCTTACCTATGAGGCATGCACTGTCTGCATCATCACTGATGCTACACCAATCTGTCTGTCAATCTCACACACCACACTCTCTTCACTCGTGAACAAGACTCAAAGATACCTAAACTCCTCCACTGGGGGCAGCAACACCTCACCGATCTGGAGTGGGCACGCCACCCTTTTTCAACTGAGGACCGTGGTCTTAGACATGGAGGCACTAATTCTCATACCAGCCACTTCACACTCAGCTGCAAACCATCCTAGTGCAAGCATTAGGTCATCGCGTGATGAAGCCAAAAGAACCACATCATCTGTGAAAAGTAGAGATGCGATCCTGATGCCACCAAACTGGAAACCCTCCACCACCTGGCTACACCTAGAAATTCTGTCCATAAAAATTATGAAAAAAATCAGTGACAAAGGGGTGAGTGAGGGTGCATTGGGAGCATCTGACATCTGGAGGCCCCATTCCACGTAATCTTCAGTTTCCACCTCTAGCTAAATTCAACAGCATTCCAAGGAAGGCTAGGACACTGAGTATGAGTGGACAATATTCTATACCTCTACTGCCAAAGCTGCTCTACAGAGCTGTGGCAATAAGGTGGTTGGTGCCTTTCATGGGTGAAGGGGTGAAGGGAGCCATCAAGTTGAAGAAAGAGTCTTATCGAGCTTTGTTGGCTTGTGGGACTCCAGAGGTGGCTGATAGGTACCAACAAGCCAAGCAGAGTGCTGCAGCTCTGGTGGTAGCTGAAGCAAAAACTCGGGTGTGTGAAGAGTTCGGTGAGGCCATGGAGCAAGACTTCCAATTGGCCTCAAGGCAATTCTGACAAGCCGTCACGTAACTCAGGAAGGGGAAGTGGCTTCCTGTTCACCGTGTAGACAATGGGGACAGAGTGTTGCTGACCTCAACTATAGTCAGACAGAGAAAAGAATACTTTGGAGAGGAGAGTCGGTCTAATAGTCGAATCTTAGATCCAGGAGGAACAACCATGCTGGTCATGGAACACTGGACCAGCTTGTTATCCCCTTGAGGTTGTGCAAGGGTACATGGGAGTTTGCCCTGGCAATTTACAAATGTTTTGTGGACTTGGGAGTGCTTCATGAGTATGGGGGGACTGAGCCATTGTTATGAACTATTCTGTCCCTGTACAACTGTAGTGAGAGCTTGGTAAGTAGCAGTAAGTCAGTCCGTTCCTGGTAAGAGGTGGACTCCCCCAGGGCAGCCTTTTGTCACTGATTCTGTTTGTAACACTGAAATTAATAAAAACTAAACTCAAAATGAACATTTTTAAACAATAAAAACTCCACTGAAATGAGCAAACTCACTCTGGAAACTAACTGAAAATAAACTGAGCTGAAATTGAAAAATAAAATAAATAATAAAAACAAATGAGAAAATACACAATTATACTAGCTTTGATCTGTACTCATATTTCACCACTAAAGAATAAATAACAGATTTATTTTCTCTGTTCCCCCGTCAAATTATTGGTCACCTAAGTACTTCCACACAAATATTTCTGGATCATCTCTTGATGCATGCTCAATAATCCAGGTAAAAGAATCCCAAAAAGTTGAATCTGTTCATCTGGACGTAGCGTTTTTTTAGTGGGAGAAACGTTTCGTCACCAACTGGTAACTTCTTCAGTCTCAGCTGACTGCAGGTTTCCCCAATCTTATAAACAGTACATTGCATAATGACTGAAACCAGCACCATTGACTAACAATGGGCTATGAGGTCAGTTTCATGATCATTAGTATGCAAATTGTCATGACCATTGATCAATGGCCATGAGTACCATTCACAGAGATTGGGGAATGGCTGCAA
>VUQS01060436.1:0-26596 GCA_015108495.1 Heterochromis multidens
CTGTTCCCGATCCGGACAGACTGAGGTCTCTCGGTCAGGAAGTCCAGGATCCAGTTGCATAGGGAGGTGTTCAGACCCAGCAAGCTTAGCTTCCCAATCAGGTGCTGAGGGATGATAGTGTTGAATGCTGAACTGAAGTCTATGAACAGCATTCGTGCATATGTGTCCTTGTTGTCCAGGTGGGTGAGGGTCAGATGCAGGGTGGTGGCAATGGCATCATCTGTGGAGCAGTTCGGACGATAGGCGAATTGCAGAGGGTCCAGGGTGGAGGGCAGCAGGGTCTTTATGTGTTTCATGACCAGCCTCTCGAAGCACTTCATCATGATAGGTGTAAGTGCAACGGGACGGTAGTCACTGAGACACGACACTGAAGACTTTTTTGGCACAGGCACAATGGTGGTAGCCTTAAGACACATTGGAACGACGGCGGTGCTCAGGGAGAGGTTAAAGATGTCAGTGAGAACATCAGCCAGCTGGTCTGCACATTCTCTAAGCACTCTCCCAGGGATGTTGTCTGGTCCAGCAACCTTTCGTGAGTTAACTCTGCGAAGAGTTTTCCTCACGTCTGCCGTGGTTAGACACAGCACCTGATCACTGGGAGGAGGGTTGGATTTCCGCATCTGGTAGGGAGGCATCACTATCACAGGCAGAAGTTGTTGTCCTGTAATTTGTGATGGTCTGCTTGTGTGGAGTTCTCCACCATCCAGCAGTGTGTAGCATGTTATTCAGGTACTCTATGTATAGCCCAGATTGGTGAAAGACTGGCTCGAATTGCAAAGGTAAAGACCACAGCAGAGCTCCTGCTGTGGGCAAAGTATGAAAAACAACACAGAGTGAAGAAGCACAGATGAGAAACCTGCAAATGGGTTCAGTGAACAGTTTGATTTTCAAAACTTCAGAAGAAAAAGGAGCAGCAACAGCAAAAAACAAGAGTACCCTACTGTACAATTCAAGTTGCTCCACATATTTACAGCTACATGCACTCACCAGCCACTTTGTTAGGTTCAACTGCTCATTAACTCAAAATTCTAATCAGCCGAACACACATGGCAGCAACTCAATGCATTTAGGTATGTAGACATAGTCAAGTCAACCTGCTGAAGTGAAATTGAGCATTAGAAAGGGGAAGAAATGTGATTTAAATGACTTTGAAGGTGACATGGTTGTTGGTGCCAGATGGGCTGATTTGAGTATTTCAGAAAGTGCTGCTCTACTGGGATTTTCCCACACAACCATCTCTAGGATTTCCAGAGAATGGTCCAGAAAAGAAAAAAATATCCAGTGAGTGGCAGTTCTCTGGGTGAAAATACCTTGTTGATGGCAGAGGTCAGAGGAGAATGGCAAGAGTGTTTTGAACTGATAGGAAGGCAACAATAACTCAAATAACCACTCATTACAACCAAGGTATGCAGAAGAGCATCTCTAAATGCACAACATGTCAAACCTTGAAGCAGATGGGCTACAGCAGCAGATGGGCTTCAGCAGCAGAAGACCACACCAGGTGCTGCTGCTGTAAGCTAAGAACAGGAAACTAAGGCTAAATTTGTACATGCTCACCAAAACTAGAGAAAAGAGGCTTGGAAAAATGCTGCCTGGTCTGATGAGTCTTGATCAGATCATAGGGTCTGAATTTGGTCTAAACAACATGAAAGCATGGATCCATCCTGTCTTATATCAATGGTTCAGGCTGATGGCGGTGGTGCAATAGTGTGAGGGATAATTTTTGGGGCCCTTAGTAACAAATGTTACTCGTTTAAATGCCACAGCCCTATGTGCGTATTGTTGTACGATGTACGATGTCCATCCCTTTATGACCACAGTGTACACATCTTCTGATGGCTGCTTCCAGCACCATGTCACAAAGCTCAAATCATCTTAAACTAGATTCTTGAACATGACTTTGGATTCACTGTACTCAAATGGCCTCCACAGACACCAGATCTCTAATGGAGCACCTTTGGGATGTGGTGGAACAGGAGAGTCACAATATGGATGTGCAACCAAAAAATATGCAGCAACTGTGTGACGCTGTCATATTAATATGGACCAAGATTTCTGAGGAATGTTTCCAGCACTTTGCTGAATCTATGCCACAAAAGGGGGTCCAACCCGGTACTAGCAAGACGTACCTAACAAAGTGCCAGTGAATGTATATTACAACTGCAACATGTGCATGTGTGTCTGCAAATGAGTAGCACAAAACCAGCCAGTAGCATGTTGGGGCCTGGATACATCCAGAATATAAGTTAGATATTAAGGGGAAGTATGCATTAATCTATTTGCTAAAAGATCTACTAGACCTGTCCTACAATGTTTTGTTTGCTCTCCTGTCTACTTAGTATGATAAACTAAACAAATGTGCAACAAATCCACACATTGTCAATATTATTACTATTATTACAGTATTTTAAATACTCTTTTTACTATTTTAATATTTAGCTTACAGTATGATCAAATTAGGATTAAATATACTTTAACAGACACATACTAACAATTGCGTAGCAGGGACTGGGTTTGGATTTCACACCTGTTTGTCCAAACCTTGGTCTATGTCAGTGTTCACAGTGCAAACTAGTCCAAATGGAAAATATCTTGTATGTTTACAACAGAATATTGACAGAGATGACTTCTGCCCCAGGCCACAGGTGCTTTATAGGCAAGTGGTCTGGATCACGCACTGCTACGCTTGTGCATTAGCTGAACCTTAGTGTACTAGGAATAAACTGGGACAGAGACAGGGTGGGGTTGGTTTCAGGGATTAGAGAAATGGGGGAGAGTGAGAGAGTCTAGGAGCTCTTTGTTCAGGCTCTGAGCCCTCCAGTCTAGCAGGCCTCAGTGTGCATGGTGAATAGCTGTGATCTGCTGTGCTCTTCTGTTCGCTTGATTGGTCTTAAGCTCACTGTCCGCTGGCTGAGTGCGAACCCTGAGTACCCTGAGTGCTAGCCCCTGTCCCGCGGGACATGCTGCAGACTCTGATGGGTAATTTCATTTATTTTTCAGTCTAAAATATTAATCCCTGAGCCACCCCTGGAGAGGAAGCATTGCACTCACTAAAACAAGGCTGAGACAATCACTCCACAATTAATAACACATGAGTCTTAAGAAAAAAAGAATGGGCAGTCCAGCATACATAAAAGACTCTCCTCTTCTTACTGTGACAGTCAAGTTACCAAGTTGTCATCTCTGTGGAAAAGGAGAAGTGGCATGCTGATGTTCTCTTAGTTCAAGCTACAACTACAGTATCATTTTAATAGGTGAAGCAGTAAACCACAGGTGAAGTGGTTGGGACAGATCCTGGGAAACAGAACTATTGCGGAAACTAATGGTAATATTATTATATTATCATTATATTATATTATAAATATATTATAATATTTTGTATAAATAAAAAAGGTAATTCTAGATTAAGAACATATGATCTTTGATTTTATAACATAATAACCCCATGCCTCTGAAGGGTTAGTGTACAAAGGCTGTCCATACAGACTTTGTAGCCATGCTAGTTAAAAGTGTCAGAGGGACAGTTTAGGTTACGTGCTTTGGAGACAGTCAGAGAGGTAAGGCTGAGATTGTTTGAACATGTGTAGAGGAGAGATAGTGGATATATTGGACAAAGGATGTTGATCAATTAGTTTGTAACTCTCACCAGTCTCATATGGTAGCCCTGGGAGGTAAATACAAAATTGGTGATCCATTTCCTAAATTTGATCTAAATTGTTCTTGACTTCAGACGAGGTCAATAAAAGTTTTTCCAGGATCATTTTTCTGTGTCACTTTTTTTTTTTTTCCATTTTCACCCATTTTCTATGTTTTGTTTTGCTTTTTTGCAATACTCATTTCAACCACAAGATGCCTGCCTATCCTGTGATAGGAAAAGTATTCCTTTATGAGCCTTTATGTGGAAGAACATGTGGTGAATGAAAAAATTACAAAGGACTTTCAGCCAGGAAAAATATGAGTCCTGTTTGAAATGAAAGGCAAATGTTTTGTTTTGTTTTTTTTTTCACTGCAATTTCTAGACTTAGTTATCTAATGTTAGACTTATTATTTAATTTTTGTTCTTTCAGTCTCAGCTTGGTTAGGGTTAAGTAATGAAACTACTTGACAACAGAAATCTAATGGTTTAGGTTAAATACAATGTTTATGTTAGATACAATGTTTCATACCAGTAGAAAGCCAAAATGGTTAACATCATCAAAAGCTGCACTTTAAACCCCAAATCATGTTTTTTCCTAAACATAACTAAGCAGTTTGGTGCTTAAACCCTTAACATGCCCAATGTGATGGAAAACTGAAAAAAGATATGTCAACTAAATCTAACAACTGAAGTTACTCAAACCCCACTCTTCTGTGGGCAGATGCCCTATGTTTGACTTATTCATCACCCACAAATTCCTTGGTTTTACACATCCCACCTCACCTATCATCTCACCTGACTTTCTGGCAGACAGGTATGAAGGTAAACCCAGGTAACTGCGTACTTCAGGTTTTTGTGGTGGAAAGTACACAAGAGCTGAGTAAGTATTATAAAAACAAAAACCACGTCCACACAAAAAAAAATCACAGATTAAAAGAAAATTTAAGGGACTTTTAAATATGCTTGAAATGCACCCACTTAAAATCAGCATGTTAGTCACTGTAAGTATTTTATCATAGTGACTTCAACACACCTATTAGCATGGCTGTAGACTCTTAGTCTAATATCTTACTTGAGCATTTCTTTTGATAGTCACAGTAGGGTTTTATTTGAAATGATCACTACAATCAAGCATGTCGATCCGCCTTTTGTTTTATTGTTTCCGCACTATTGCAGCAGTGACAGTACATGGAGGTGTCGAAACCATCACTCTCCTGAGATACAGCTCATTCTTATGATGCCCACTGCCTTTTATGAGCTCTTGGTAGTTTAATGGCCCTTCATATGAGAGGGTGAGAAGCCAATTGAAACACTGTGTGTCATATTGGGTAAAACAAATAAACCTGAATTGAGTTCACCTGACTTGACTTGAGCTTTGTAGCCTAAGTGCTCATCTCAGTGACCATGTTTCTGTAAAAAGCCCCACTTGTTTCTGTGAGCCAGATTTCCCACTATGCCCTCGGGGTAATATTGTGGCCACCATGGAGCCTCTTGGTGCCCTATTGTGGTTTGCAGGTGAAGGGGAACAGATGTTGACAGGAGCCCACTCCCTACTAACAAGGCCCAATGCACAGAGCACTCTGTACCTGAAATAGCCCAAGCGGTCTGGGCTGGCTCGGTTGGCCTTGCCATGAGGGGGGCAGTAAGAGAGATAGTCGGGGCACAGCAGAAGCCCATGCACCCTGACGTAGTGTTAGAGAACATGCTTGTTTTCTCCAGGATTCACCAGATGCTAAAAGCTTTTTTGCCCCTGCATTGATCCCATAGCGCCTGCGGTCAGATGGGTATTGCATGTGAGCATGGAAAGGCTAAGAGCTTGGCCTCAAAGATGCTCCAGGGGTGCTGCTCCAGATTAGGTGTACACTGCTCTGGCATCCAGTTCACCTGATGCTACCATGTAACAGACTTTTTGTTCCACATAATTATGTACATACTTTATGTTGCACCTCTTTCCTGGTTTGTCAAGCTGTTTTCTCAAACAAATATTGTACCTGGTATGGTATATAATCCATCCATCCATCCTTCCATTTGTCCATCTGTCCAACCCAATTCAGGGTCAGAGGGCTGGAGTTTATCCCAGCTGTCATAGAGCGAAAGGCAGGGTACACCCTGGACCAATCACCAGTCTACTGCAACACTAACACACAGACACACACAACCATTCACACTCACATTCACACCTACAGCCAATTTAGAGTCACCAACAAACATAACATGTATATCTTTGGACTGTGGGAGGAAGCCAAAGTACCTAGAGTGAACCTATGCAGGCACGGGGAAAGCAAAGTCCACATAGAAAGGCCCTGGCCAGCCTGTGTATTCAGACTCAAGATTTTCTTGCTGTGAGGTGACAGTGCTAACCACTCTGCTATATATTTTTTTAAGTTACAGACTTTTGTCTTAGATGCAGTCATTTTCAGTTTTTTAATGTTTCTTCTCACCAATACAAGCCCAGCTTTAGAAACCATACTATACCTGAAGTGACATGTGGCTCCCTGGGGTTTCTCTGACCGCCCTCATCGTCAGACTCCCCAGGAGTCAAACCTTCTACGACCTGAAAATTCCTGCCCTGTTTGTCCCAAACATGGTGGATCTGCATTGCTGCTTCACGTTCTGCTGCAAGGTCCAGGTCCTGCTGGGCCAGATGTGCCCTCAGCTGCCTGATCTCAAACTTAAGAATAAATATGGAGAGGAAAAAAAGAATGAATAAATATGAAAAGTCACAGGGGATTGTAGAAAAGGATGAGTAAGTAGTTTGAGAAATGAAACATGAAAATTGAAGACCGATAAAAAGAGATAGGAGGAAAAGTAGAAAAGATGAAAATCAAAGGGAAGAGGGGGAAGAGAAAAGACAAGGAAGGATGAGGTGACACAGGAATAAGAGGGAGAAAGAGGAAAAGAAAGCATGTGTCTGGGATAAATTTCAATTGAGTACACAAAGGTAGAAACAAGTAAAAAAAAAAAGTATCATATAGATACTGTGACACCTGGGTATATATAAACCCACAGGATAAGGTATAACCTAAAAAGTAAATTTTATCAGGCAGTGGATATACTGCCTCCTTTTTCCAAGAACATAATTTTGGCAGGATTTGGTAATTGTCTTTATCATAATTTATGTATTTATTATGGAAGTCTGGTCTCAGGCATAAACATCAGTCAACAGTCAATTAAGTCAGTCTTAGTAAGTAGTTCTTTATCAATATTTAATACAGTATGCATTTTCCAGTGTGGGCATTAACATCCATCCATCCGTTTTCTTCCGCTGATCCAATTCATGGTTGCAGGAGGAGTTAAGATGAAAGACTGTAAACATGTTTGTGAGGTTTTGCTGCCCTCCTCTGGTGAAAGATTAATTTACAGTCTCTTATGTGACCAAGAACAACATGTGGCCTTAATCAGACCTTTAGTACAGTAAACATCTTCAACTTCAAAAGGATGGATGTTTCCACAACTTCTAAAGTTAAAATGAATGTTCTTTATTACAGTACAATATAATATAACTACATGCACTATTAGCCAACATTAATTATTGCGACTACATCCGAGTTGCTTTTAAAGCTGCGTTCCACTCGGTTAATGTCCTTCAAGTTTTATGCAGCCACTATTCCAGAAAATATAGCTGTCAAATTTTTATAGTGTAAAATAACCATTAGAAGATCTTTCCACATCAATTAAATGTTGTTTATGTATGTGATAACATTTGCTGAATGCACAACTTCTGTCTCACCCCTTATATAGAACAACATCAATGTCATTGGCAAGTTCATGTATTGCAAAAGACAACGTATGTACTCACAGTTTGGACTGGCTGAATATTTTTCTTATATATTCGCTATATATTCTCATACTCCCCTCTGTCCTGCGATTTTGTGGACAAGTATGGGGAAATCCAGCCATGCTGTAATACTAAGTCTAAGATGTGTTGGTACTCACAGCCTGCTCCTGACAGATCTGAGTGAGACGCTCCAGCTGCTCCTCTCTCACAGCCTTGGTCTTCTCACACTGCTGAATCTCCAGTTCCATTTCAACTTTAACTTGTAACACATATGCTAAAATTGGAGAGAAGGGTGAGAATGACACAATGA
Organism: Heterochromis multidens; assembly: GCA_015108495.1. Lineage (NCBI taxonomy): Eukaryota > Metazoa > Chordata > Actinopteri > Cichliformes > Cichlidae > Heterochromis > Heterochromis multidens. The sequence goes on from VUQS01060436.1 coordinate 7,726, forward strand.
TGAAATGTGAAGCACAACTACACAATTAAGTGGGGTGAAAATATTTGTTGTGTATAATGTTAAAAGTCATTAAGACTTACTAACAAAAGTGTCAAAGGTAAGACAGCTGGTTCAGATAGGCTGTCATCACACACACAACCTTTATTAATGCAGCTAGTAACTCTATACTGAGTACTGAAAAATTAAACTAAGTGCTAAGGTTCCAGTCTTGCCCATACTGACTTAATGAAGTGTAAGGGCATTCACAACTCATCAAACCTTAACCAAAACAGCACCTTAAAGTGAAGCTACAGTCCCATTGAGGTTCTGGAAACCGCTTTAGATCAGAAAACTCTCAAAAAAAGGCTTCAAAAAAGTTTTAATGTTGCATGTCATATTTTGTTCATTTAATAATTATTTTCTTCTGATTTTAGCCCCGTCAAAGGGTTACTATATTAAAACCACAGAATTAAATCCAAATTTTGCTTTTATTTCTAGGCACTGAAAAGACTTATATATCAGTAGTGTGTGTTCAGAAAGCAACCTATGTATTAACGAATCACATTTTGAGTTTAAGTACGCGGGACCAAACATCCAGCCAGCACGACCTTTACTAAGCGTAGACGAAACAGTAAAGCTAGCTCACGGTTATGGCACTTTTAATGTCAGCTTTCTTTTAAAAAGCACAGATATTTTGACCTGACTTTCCAACACTTGTGGTTGATGTCTGTCATCAATCTACCCGTCCCCAATTTATTCTCTACTCAACTAACCAGAACACTGAGCACAAAGTAGAAAATTAAACAAGTGCACATATATTGTAAAAATGTCACAGACATGAATATTTAATCTGTTTGAATGCTGTTATCACTTAATGTGGTTAAACAGAAATGCTTTAAGATGAAGAACACTGAGGTTACAGTGCTAATCTCTTGTAAAATCTTTTGTCCTAATATATATGCTGCCTTTGTGGTGTGTGTAGCTAAGTTTCAACTGGGCTGAAGCCCCAGCCAGTCATGGTCATCGACGACTTTATATCAAGAAGCAATGGTGATATAATATTCATATAAGACAAAAGTAGCTCAGAAAATACAGTTTTAATATGAATTTATGTGTCTATTGTCAACAGTGTTTCTGATCTCCTCACAAACAAAATCTATAAAGAAAAACAATAAAATTTAACATTTAGGGATTACATGCTGCATGCAGCTGATGCCTGAAGACCTGTTTTTGTATTTTTCTAAATGTCTAGTTTTGGGGGGTCACACAGCCAGCAGATCATCATCTTCTTCTTCTAACTTTGATCAGCCTTTAATAACTCCATCATCTCATCATCCGGTTCACTGGTTGTTGATTGATTGAACAAAAATATTAAATCTACAATGTGCAAAAATATCAAAAGGGCATCCATACTAGAACTGATGCATCAAACACTTTTTTTTTAATGTCAGTCAGTAACACCACTTCCTTTTTTATTTTATTTTTTAATTTAATTTTATTTATACATGACACACTTTCTGAGTAGGATGGGATGGTACCTAAAAAAAGAATAGTGAGAATAAATTTGGAAAACTGCTGTCAACACAGTTGGTAGACAATCAGTCTTTTACACTTCTCTGCTGCTCAAATTTGTAAGACTGCCACATGATATCACACATGGTAATGCTGTGTATCCTGCGACGAGCGGCATAAACTTGTGAAAAATAACCGTTAATTCTACTGGTCCTATTCACAAGACTCCTGAATTTTGTGAACATGCTGAGATGAGAATGAAACTAGGCCTTCTGTTACATAGAGGAGCTGAGCAAAGCACACAGCCATCGCCACATGCTCCTTGTACCTATTTATAGTAACGTAGTGCGCGCGCACAGACACACATCAAAAAGGAGGAGACATTAGATGGGGTCAGTCCAGTCAGAAATGAAACCAGCATGAAAAGCTCAATCAGAGGTTCAATTATTTAGCTACACAATGCAATACATTTGTGTGGCAGTGTGCAGTTACAAGCTTAGCAGGGTCAGTTATGTGATTGTAGTGTGTGTGTGTGTGTGTGTGTGCGTGTCACAGCAGTGCTGACAGTTTCTGGCAGCACATGCACAACAGTGTAATTCACACCACAATTAATCCAACAACTTCTCAGAGTCCAATGTTGTCGGTGGTTTGATCGCCCTGGCCTCTTCACACGCCAGTGTCCTAGGCACTGAATCTCAATGGCAGGCCAGCGCCTTGCATGGAGGTTCACTGGTGAATGTGTTTTCTAGAATTTTCTAGAATGTATTTCAGGTTAAATGGTATTAAATGGTATAGAATAAGTGCATTTTAACATAATCAGTGCATGAAAACATCCACAAACATCACAGATTTCTCTACTCGCCTGTATCTAACCCAAAAAAATCAACCTTCTCTGCATTCTGCTACACCCAAAACAATTACATTTCATTTTATTTTATTACATTTCATCATATGTATACACTAAGTACACACTATTTACATATGCTCCGGTCGAAGCGTTGTCTTCATTACAGCTTATGGGATTTGTTATATGAATTGCACTGATGTTTATCTGTCCTACAAATTTTGGGTTCAGAAGTCAATGCAGAAGATAAAAAGCATCTTATTAGTCATTTATAATAAAGTATAAATAATTCATATTCACTGACTTTGCAAGTAGCTAAAACAAAAATAGCAAACTAATCATCCTGGTTCATTGTGAAGCAATGTTCAAGTACTGACAAGTAAAACTGATGCTGATGAAGTTTTTGTGTGTTTTTTGTTTGTTTTGTTTTGTTTCCAGGCCACCAGTTTCCTTTTGAGAGGGTAATATTTCCCATCTGATACTGCATTGTCAATAAAGTCTCCTGACTTTTTCTGATCATTACAAATGGTGCTGAAGTTCACTCCTCTGCATTCCCACTGTATTCCACTTTATATATCAAACTCATTCTACCAGAGATTTGATGTCTCTCATGTGATAACTGCGCCAGTCCTTCAGCTGTACATTTATTGGTCTGAGTGTTTTTTTTTTTCCTCTGTGTTGCATTGGTGCTTGCTTAACATCAAAAATCAATCACTAACAGATACAAAATCCAATAGTTTGAGGGGCAACAGGAAAATCACAAGTTCCCTCCCTAGAAACAGCATCTGCAGCTGCATGTTAAGCAGCACAGTGCTAAAAAGAGTGTGTGTTTCCCTAAACTCTGTATTAAAGCTTTCTAGAAAATAATCGACAGATATTTACATTAAAATACTGGATGTGGACAAACTGTACACTGAATTCCTGTGTGCTTTGCATGCAGCTCATCCTGTATGCATTCAGAGACCTGTCATGAGGGTGACCTCTGAGCAGATATCGAACCAGTCTATAACAGCAGGAGAGAACAACCACTATATTCATTATGGCTTCTGTGAATCTACTTAGCCAGACGCTTACAATCAATACGAGTTAGAGTAGCAGAGTGGCAGCAATTTACTCTGAGGAATGATCAATAGCTGTATTGTTCTGAATAGCAAATAATTTGTATAATCATGGAAAGAATGGGGTCACTTAGCTGCTTCAAGACCAGCTAATTTTCATGCATCTGTGTGATCCTTTTGAGAAGAAAATAAGAGGACATTTTCTGTGGATTTTATGTGTCACTTTAAAATTCAGACTTCTGGACTTTGATGGATAAAGAGTTTTTGTCTGCCTTACCATCAATGATCCTCTTGACCCTCCAAATGCGTAGGGTGATGATGAGGCTGATGGCATCCCAGGGGCTGCTGGGCCCATTGGCCACCGTGGATGCCACCATTGGGGCCAGGGACAGAACAATAACTGCGCCATCAAACACCTTATAGGGACAAAAACAAATACAAGTTCAACTTGTGAGTCATATGTGAGCCATAAGTCAATTCCAGTAACTCTGCCCAACCCTCAAGCCCTGACCCCAGCTCCATGGTCTTAATTCGGCTAGACTCAAAGGTGAGGCTTATATGTGGAGTTTATTTACAGATGTATGTACAGCTTCTTGGTAAATGTCTTATTTATTTAATTGAATTCTTGCTGAGGTTTAGTCTACATGAAAAGATGTTTGCACAGTAAATAAGTGGTGTGATCAAAAAGAACAAAAATAAAAATGAAAATACCATACCTTAAATTTACCTCTCACTGCTCCCAGCAGTCCTGTTACTTTTTAGATCGCTCCCTGGAAGTCACCTTCTGACTTTGTTTTCAGTGGTGCATTTGCAATTTCACCGTGGACCTCAACAAACTTACACAGAAAGGAACCTCTGCCTCTCAGTGTGTAATGTGGTAGCATGTAGTAGTCCAAACAGCAGACTTCAGTGAAAAAGTCCAAGCCCAAAGGTGAATCAGGTCAGTAGCCCAACCAGGCGTATGCACTTAATTTTCTTCCACATTCATGGGATTGTGCACCATGAAATCATCCTTCAGTGTCATACCGTTAACGCTGAGTTCTACTACAATGTTCTGAGGCATCAGAAGAACATTTGATGCACACAACCTAAACGTTGGCATATTTCATTGCACAATAACAGCACAATAAAGGGCACCCAGTTTTTTGGCTAAATCAACACAATCACTGTATATCACTTGCTTTATTCAACAAAACTGACTCCCTGTGACTAATTCCTTGTCCCAAAAATTTAAACTGAGTTAAAGGTTCCCCATTTTGATGCAGGAAATCCAGCAGCTGTTGCAAATACACCCCAGCAAATAGGTCTTCCAGGGAGAGATCTCTCACGAATGGTGCATTGCGCCACAAGATGATTACCTTAAAGGGAATAACTGCCACACATTCCACATTGTTTTGTTTTTTTGATTGAACTTTCTGGTCACACCTTACATGTGGCTACCAGCTGCTGGTTGACTTAGCTTAGCATTACTGGAGAAAACAGATAGCAGGCTGTGACTCTGTCAAAAGGTAAAAAAGTTTTCAGCATGTGGGAGGGTTACTAACCACCTTTTTATATCTCATTTATCTATGCACAAATCCTAGTTAATGTATTTTGTTACCTTGGGCACAACCAGCTATTTTCAACTGTTTCCAGTATTTGTGTTTACCTTGATGATATATAAGTTGTTACAATCTTTTCTATCCACTTATTGGCAAGAAAGCCAGTAAGTGTATTTAAGTGGAAAAAGTCAATATAGGCATATCATATAAGAACAGGAGGCCAAATTTAAAAACAATACCAAGCAAACAAATGGAAAATATTCTAAATCTAGCATGAAGATCTGCCACTACAGCAGTACTAACCTCAACTTTGTTTTCTATGTAGTCCCAAATCCCGAGCACAACAATTCTGAAGACAGTCTAAGGCAAACAGAGAGATACAGGAATACTTTAAAATAGATAAGTGAGGGAATATGCAGATACATATCAAAGGCTCTTGTGATTCTCTCAGTCTTTTAAGTCATGTCCACATCCAAAAACCTTTGCTAATATATGTGAAAGAAGGTGTTGTCTTTTTTTTAAAGAAAAGTAGCCAAAAATAGAACAATATTTATTTGTGGAGGATATATTACAGATACAAATAACAGAAACATCTCAATGGTGGTATTTAGCTACTGCACTTCTACATTATGATTTTTGTTGACAATGCTCTATCTATCTGAAATGATGTTGGCTGCATGACACTGTTAAGCAGGGACATTGATTTACACTCTAATTACCTAGAGGTGTCACTTATGAGTAGTCCTGCTAATCCATCATCTGCAGCACATGTTGGACAACAATGCTGGTATCAGGTGAGGAGAGCAGCTGCTCCGCCCACATGTAAGAATTGTGTTTTATGATTGGTGCAGAGGAACTGGCTGGTGCAACTCCTCTTCTGTGATGCCAGTGGGTGCCCTGTGCGCGTGGATCACATCACTGTAACCCCATCCCCACTGCTCTGTAAGCTCAGCTTTAATTATTGCTCATGCTGGCTCACTGGTAATTAAAGTTTGGTTTAGGGCATTGGGGCTGAGGCTGTCAGGGTAATTGGTTTGCACTGGAGTGGAAGCCTGTGGGCCACATTCTCCTCTTTACATTCTTTTCATAATTCCAAAGTAATGAAAAGACATTATTTTATCAAAAAATGGCTTAAATTTGATTATGATTATGCTTCCAGGTAGCATTTCTTAAGCTAAGGTTTAAGCAAGACTAGCAATAATAATAATGGCAGCAACTACCTAGTCTAGTTCCCTTAGGTTTGAACCTAGTTTGCAGCGGTGCAGATGTTATATAATCTACAGTTAAAGAAGGTTTAGCTGGTTTAATTCAATTGTGAATCAAAAAGAAAAGTTAGATCTTAGTGAATCTTTACTCTTGAAATGTTTCTGTGATTATAACATTAACACAAGAGCAAAGAGGCAGGAAAGTAATATAACGAGATTTACAGGAAGAAAAAAATCCTTATGGTAATGGTGGGATCGGAAATATGATTTAATTGAGAACAAGATACACATCTTACCTCTGAAAAGAAGAGTGACAGAATGATAAGGCTGATCCAGTGGATAATGCTGGCAAATTGGAACGCATTGGAAACTGTTTGGAGAGGAAACAGGATAAGTGTTAATCTGCAAAGTGCTCAGTACACAATGCACAGTATAAGAAACCTTACTGGTATAACCGTGTTAATACAGAGAATGAGTTATTTCAGAGTCCATCCATTAACCCACAGTGCTACCTGCATACTCAGGTCCTATACTACTAATCTGTCCCTGCACTCTCTTGCCCAATCCCATTTTATTGCCCATCTGCTATTTATCTTGTGGGGCTGGTAGTGGAGTAGAGAACTAGATTACAATAGATCTAAAGTGACTAAAGTCCTACAGTCCCCACAGCAAGACTCGAGTATCAACAGAGCTGGATGCTGGCCAGTAATCGATGAGGATGGCTGCTGCTGCCACTGACAAGAAACTTGGTTCATTATCACCTCTATCCATCACTCTCCATCATAACCATTTATCATCCAGCTCCACCAGCTCTTGAGCAAGACTACACAGACAGCAAAAATGGATATCATCATAGCAAAGTTTGGCATAAAATAACTGATAGTTTCCACAGCACCTATAGTAGATACAATGGGTCTTTACAGATTTTTTAAACAAATTACCCTATGTACTGAGGTCAAACAGAATAAGAGACAGAATTCAAAGTCACACATATAGACTGCCTAACTGTTAAAAGTCTATAGTATGTGACCATGACTGTTTTCAACACAGTCTAAGTCATATGCATTCATATTGATAGAAAATTAGGGCCTTTTAAACAGCAGCATGTACATTCATAATGGCATTGTTGGAAGAGATATTCAGAGGCTTTACTTCATTAAAACTGCAGATAACACAATGCAAAATGCAAAACAATGCAAAAAAAAAAAACATGCTGTAACAACTAAACTTCCTACATCAAAAATCCTACATGAGTAAAATGGCCAAGTATCAAAAGTAAAAGTACTTATTCTGTAGAAAAATAACTCCTCTTATAATATCATAGTCGTTTACAGTGATATGTAAGAAGCCCTTTACTTCTGAAGTGAAGCTAGTTTCAGCTACTTTAAATACATTATTTACATGACTTATAGGTCTGGTTGCTGACCTTAACAAGGTGCACTTTTAAAACATTTATGATGCATAGCGGTGACAACTGCCCAGGTTGATGTATAGAGAAAGTCCAGTGTAAGTAAGAAGAAAAAAAGAATGGCACACATTATTTATTTCTGAAACTACATTTCCTTAATGTGATCCTATCAGCAGGTAGGGCACAGTGCAGACACAGCATCAGTGTTTAATGCTCAAGGACACTAAAGTGTTTAACTCCCTACTGCTCCAGTGGAGCTGCTACTGTATGCCTCCCAGGTGTTTTATGAACATCGCAAAGTGTATTAATGGAGCAGAATATGCATGCTCAGCAACTTTTTCCTTATATAATAGTACAGGTTAAAACGAGAGAAATAAAAGCATGCTATTTACATTGTAAGAGTTTAGTGTCTATGAGCAGCTCCAAAGACAGGAAAAGCACCACCAGGATAACGCAGGCCACCAGGATACAGTTGAAGCCAGCACTGAGCAGACAGACCTGCCACAGGGCCACTCGACGCCCACAGCACGGCTTCAGCCAGTTGGACCTAAAGGGACAGGGAAGAGGAGGTTGGAATGTTTTAATACAAGATAAATTTCTACCAGCATTTACAATTTCTTTTTGATTAATTTAAATAAAAAGAGAAGGACACACCTTGACCATACCCTTACCAAGATAGTACAAACCACTGACCTTTTGAATGCATAGATTTATAATTTTAATGTCTAGAAAAAATGTTACTGGGTGACCACAAGGTACAAATGAAAATTGAGGCAAAAATGACAGAATAAAGTACTGATATGTGAATTTTGCACATATGATTATGCTTCACAATATATGTATAGAATTTATATTTACATTTTTGACTGCAGAACTCACCATGACTGATTCCATGACCCCAGTGACATAATGAACCATATTTCAGTAAGCGTATGGATATGAATAGTTGAACTCCCCTGACATGGCCAACAGAGGGTGGTAGTTTACACTTATGAAAGGTGACGTCTGTTTAAATCTGGGCAAAGTTTGTTGGTGATGGCCAAAGAAAAGTGTGATCAGAGAGAGCATTGACAGAGAAAAGGACAGTGAAGCTCTGTGAACTAGTGTTTTGACCATCAGCGGTGTGGGTGGAATACTGATGGCCTCCTTTTTACATGGGAATGAAGGGAGTCACTGTAGAGGATGCTGCTAAGAAGGAATGATTTCACATGTTCCAAAGTCAGTAGCCAGGGACAAAAGTTATATGTAGTGTGGGATGTAAAGAAAAAAAATCTAATTAATTTCAGGAACACAGTATCAATCTGTGACTTGTTTGTTAAGCTATGGAATATATGTTTCAGTAAAGCATCAATAATCCTATATAGAAAATGACAATCTCTTGTATAATTAAAAAATCAACTAAAATGGTTTATGTTTAAGATAAAATGGCAGATTAACATTTCAATACTTTTCAGCCTAAGCTTCATTTTTACTGTAAGAAGTCAGCATTTAGGCCACTAGTGTGTCTGGCGAGATAGCCTAATGCTATTTTGAAATAGTGGGATGGTCATACAGATCACCTACTACAAGGGCTGACAGTAGGAGCTGAGAGAAACAATACCTTTCACCAGCTCTCCAGCTGGTATGGAAAGTTGGCTCTGCCCACCACCTTTCCCTTCTCCCCATGCTCTGGCATGGAAGAGACAGACATTGGCAGAGCATTTCCCTCCTCTGATCATGTCTTCATTCCTTGGCGTGGCACTAATATGAGCTGCAATGGTGGCAAAATAGCTCCATTTTCACCACAGCTCAAAGTGAATTTGCTATATTCATCACGAAAGTTGTATCTAAACTCCCCACTTTCCCCATTTTAAAATGTTGAATGAATTTGGTTGTAACCTTAAATTTTTTTTTAAATCCTGCATTTGAATGGGATGATACAAATAAAGCAATAACTCCAAGAGTATTTGGATGATACAAATACATGGGGGAAAAGTAGGTAAATGCTTCAAGTCTAGCTTCCAATAAAACCAACTGACTGCTGAACCTGGAGCCACATGTGTCTTTGTCACTTCACATGTGTGTCTCTGGTTATTTAATCAAGTAAAAATGTTGAAACATAACCTGCAAAGTTATTATTCACAGTTGAATCGAGAATATTACTTAAGAAGAAACAGTATTAAATCCTAACAAAAACATTTTCAGAGGGTCTCTCTTTATAATTTCCTCCCACAGTGGCACATTTATGTAGCAATAAGGAAAATGTTTTCAGCAGCTGTCGAGCTGATCACTCCACCCTCCCACTGCTTTCTCACATAGAAGTATTCCTTAAAGCCTGGCATGGGTAGAGCCACAAGTCTGTAAACAATGCACGGCTAATGTAATAAAGGCATGATCATGCTGATAGCAATCATCTTCTTGGCATTGGGTGGGGTGGTGTGCAAGCTCCAGATGCTGTAGAATCTGCACCACCAGTCTTGCAGAGACTCTGTGGATGCCAGGTATGATGACATTATGTGTACCAGCCTATATGCCAGAACACCTGGGCATCTTGCGATAAGCATTTGTGATGCATATTTTTAATACATTTACTTTTTCATTGTTTTGGAAAGTTTCTCTGAGTTATCTTAAATAGCTCAAATATATGAGCCCGAATCACAACATAGGTTTGGTACAAAATACAATATTGACACTCACTGATGAAATTTTTGTAGACATTTTATAAATGAGTCATTTAAAAATTAAAAAATGCCAAAAGCTTATTATTATATTTTGGATAAATATATGTCATAATCTGGCATGCTGAGCAAATTATCAAAAGAAAATTTTAATACATTGTTGACCAAACTCATCTAAGAACCCACAGCTGATTTCACTTATTCAGTGTGAGTGATTTGATGCTTGTTCCTTGACGTGGCTAAACGTACAGTCACGTGAAAAAGGAAGTTTAAGAAAATCTAAGTACATCGCATGATTCAAAACTTTGATTCTTTTCTTTTTCAGCCATTCTGTTGTAGATTTGCTGGTGCGTTTGACCTCATTGTCCTGTTGCATGACCTAACTTTGGCCAAGCTTCAGCTGTCAGACAGATGGTCTCACATTTGACTCTAGAATATTTCGGTAAACAGAGGAGTTCATGGTTGACTCAATGACTGCAATGTGAACAGGCCATGTGGCTACAAAACAAGCCCAAATTACCACCACCATGCTTAACAGTTAGTATGAGGTTTGTGCTGATATGCTGTGTTTGGTTTTTGTCAAGCGTGATGCTGTGCATTATGGTCAAACATCTTCACTTTGGTCTCATCTGTCCAAAGGACATTGTTCCAGAAATCTTGTGGCATTGGAGATGTAGCTTTTGTTTGTACGTTTTTTATGTTTTTTGGGTGGGGGTGGGGTTGCAATTCCTCTGGGGATTCTGACCTTGAGGTGAATTTGCAGGGACATCTACTCGTGGGAATATTGTGGCATTGTGTTAACACACACCTGCTCCAACAGCAATGGCAAGAGTATACATAGTTTTTCACAGGAATGCATAGAGTCCTGTGAAAACTTTCCTTTCACATGACTATATCCTTTTGTGACCTCTTTACCAAGATTTTCTGTATCTGAATTGCTCCAAACTTGTTTCATTTAAAGTGAACAGTAAATGGCGTAGGTACAGTAGCTTCTTGTTGATTCAAGTAATCCAAGTAAGGGTAGTTTTGAAATACTGCGCCATGCCTTCAAGTGATTCAGACATGTCCCTGGTGAAAACACACTTGATTTCCAGAGGTTAGGGTTTAGCAAACTTTTACCATATGATCTAATAGTCCATAAAAGTGCATCAAATGATTTCATGTTTCATTCAACCTCTGCATGGAGGTAAAAATAAGAAAAAAAAAACATTACCAGAACTGTAAAACTCTTTGAGGGGGAGTAGTAAAATGAAGTGGGGAAAAATGAAATATTATCCATACAATGTTTTTAAAAGTTACAGTCTTCTCAAGCTTTAATGGATCGCAGCAATCATGTCAAAGTAAAGCCAACTACAAAGGACACCAATAAAAGCAGTTTTTAAAGGGAAAGTCCACAATTTGGGTAAATTTTACTGTATATGCCTCCATGGCCAGGGTGATTAATTTTAGATGTCATAGGAAGGCTGCTTTTCTCATAAATAGGCACGTTTTCTCATAAAAACAATTTATTGCCAGTCTTTTACAGAGTCTTGCAATGACAATAGGAGAGACCCAACCTTCCTAAGGGGGGGCACACTTAATTCCTCTCACTCCTGCTGTAAGTGGCGTGCACCATTCTGTTTAAACAAACCTAATGGCAACAAAGAAAGCCACTCAACAAAAATGAAGAGAAAATATCCTTCTTTGAGTTAAAAAAAAAAGGAAAAGAAAAGAGGAAGAGAAGTAAAAAAAACAAGACAGTGGTGACTGGAGCAGATATTAACGACTGCCGTTAGTCCAGCCTTAAATGTGAGGGAGGGACGCTTGAATGATGTAACTTTCACTAGCATCACGTTATTTCTTTTGTTACTTTGGCATTTAACATTAGTTAACTTAGCTAGCAGAGCAGCGTGGTGTGTCCAGCTCTGCTGGGCACCAGGTGACCAAGTCGAGTGCATGCAACTAGGAGTCAGTCAGGACTGACTCAGTGTAGAAGCTAGGAGTTACAGTATTAATACTTCATAACCAGTCAGCTCGTTCTTGGGCGTTTTTACTGAAATAAACCTGGTCTCTGCCATTTCTAGAGTAATGTTTTATCTGTCATTTTACACCGATAATGGACGGGGAAATCATCTAATTTGGACAATACTTTTTTGTTGTTAACTGCTGAAAGCTGTGTTAGACCGAGCTAACTGTCAAACTATGAATTCTAAGATATGAAATTTAACATAATGGAGATCTGAATGAACATCAAAAAGAACTAGGCATACCTTGAAGCTCATGGAAGAGTTAAAGGACAGGCTAGTTCATTTTGTGATGGAAATTGGGCTCAAACTAAATGGTTAACAGAAAGCACGAATCTAAACTGGCTTTTCTTGTGCCCTTGCTTGACCAGTCAAGCAGCTTTTGAACAACTCATGGAACAAGATAAAATGTGTTACTCCCACAGGCCATTAAGAGGCATTGGAATATCCTGAAGTCATATTACACCTTTGGACTAGAGGGAATAAACCATGCACGTATCTGCAATAAGCATGAGAAGGCATAACCGACCAATGGCCAACAAACATGATAGGCTAAATTAATAGGTCATTTGTTATAGTTTAGTATATATGCACAAGTGATATCAATCTTTTCATCTAAACTCCCCACACACAACCCCCAAAGAGTCCCTGTAAGCTCCCTTGTTTATAGTGTCTCAAAAGATATTCAAGATCAAATCTATTATCCGAGGATATTAAAATGAGTCAACAAAGCAATAAATCTGAGGAACAATCTGCCCAAAATCAATAACATGCACCTTCTTTTTATGGGATAAAGAGCCACACAAGTTGATGCAACACGTCTGCACACACAGATGAATATGGGGTGAGTTCGCAGGCGGTTTGAAGACTCAGCTTTGATATGTATGACAAATAGGCTGAATTCAGCGACTGTGTGTGTCCTTAACTTCATGTCATGCCAAAACTAGCCCAGCCCAGAGGGGACGCAGTCAGACGCTGCTGGTGACACATGCAGTATATTAATGAGTCTTATTAAAGCAACAGAACAGTGGCAAATGTTGTTTCTCTGACCCCGTCGGCCCTGACAGTCTGACAGAACCACCTGGCCCAAGTCAGTAGCAGACAAGCACATTTAGTGGACAAGGTCACCTCTCAAACCGGTTGTTTTCAAACTTGCTTTGGCTTTTTCACAACCTAATATTGATTTACCAAATAACAGTTATACTGCCTTTGTCATTTTTGTCAACTTGCATGACAGACTGCTTGGACACAAACACAGAAGTCTTTCTGCATTTCTTTCTCTCTACATTTCTGCTTTTATGTCTGCTATTAATTCGCTATTCTTTGCACTCCTTCCCTTTCTCTGCATCCTTTCTGGTGCCAATGTGCGTTTAGCAGGTTGATAGAGCTGTCAGTGTTCCCCTCTACTGGTGAGACTGAGAGGAGCTCGACAGGGAAATAGAGGAGGGAGATTAAATCAGGCAAAGTGATCAATACCAGCATGTCGAGTGAGCCACCAAACACTGGGACTGTCAGACTAACAGCACCTGATGGTCTCATCAGATAAAGTACTCCACTGCAGTGGAGAGATGGCTGTTTAAACATTTACTTTTTGTACAGTGTACAATATTAGAGGGTAAGTGCTTTGTTTCTGCTTCTCTTTTCTTTTTATCTTTCCTCTTATTCTGCCACATTGACAGATTATCAGCAATGGTAAGTCAGACACTTTTTATAGATGTAACACATTAAGATCAGGACTTTTTATTGTGCTTAAGAAAAGATAAGGATTTATTGATCTGCTTTTTTGTTTGGTTTTTTTTTTTTGGATGAAAATGTAAAATTATTTTTTATGAGTTGTGAAGATTTAAATTCATAATTAATAATAATAAAACAAACTAATAACTACTGGTTGGATCCATAATCAGTGGATTTGAATACAGGACATTTACCAATTTAATATTAATTGTTCAAACTAGTTTACAGCAAATAAATGGCAATATTATAGGATTTGCACAGCTGGTGCCTCTGTAGCTTACATTTTTCATGATTCATGATAGTGACCTGACACTGAGCTGCATTGCCACAATATAACAAATTTAGCTGAATCTTGGCAATGCATTAGTGACATCTGATGTAATGAATTAGGGCAACACCTGTCGTAATTTTTATTTTTAGCCAAAAATGCTAAGTTTTTTTCTTTGACTTGAGTTCTATTATTGGCTAGTCGCCCGAGGTGCTTTGAAAATGGTGATGACAACTAATCCTGGGAAAAGTGTGAAGAGTGTGAATTTAGAAGTTAAGTGAGATCATCTCAACACTTATTTATGTTGCACTGCTATGCTAGAAATGTGACCCCAGTGGAACAAACACATTTACACCCATACAGAGAGACACAGAGACAGAGAACAAAAACCTTACTGCACTGTGTTCATTTAAATTTAGCAATTTAGCAATTTAGCTTGCTCTTCGCTTAATGTTTACTATCCTGAGCCATTTTCAGGCATATACACTGCAGCCCTGTAGTTTTCTTATCAACATAGGTGCATATGAGAATACAAATGTCTGATGCAGCTGGTTTAATTCAGCATGTTAAAAATACTACATTTGTTCTACTAAATTTGCTCATTAGCCCTAAAAGACAGCATAGCAGAGCCTGATGGAGTGATTTCTGTCGTTTTATACCATAATGCCAACTAACAGCTACTGCAACAATGCAGAATCCTGGCTAGTATTAATTAAAGCACCGAGTAAATTTTGCCACCAAAGGTTTGAAAGCAACTCAAAGGCAAATTGACAGTACTGTGCAAAGTGTTGTGTCTACACATAACAGACAGTTTAGCAAAGAACTAATTTTAAATTGTATCTTTAGGCACGTTGTTATTAGAAGCATGTCACAAAGAATTTGTTATTTAGTTAAATCTATAAACAGTGCCTAATATAACACAGTTTGACAAGCATAAAATAGTATTTTTCCACCAACAAGGTAATTCTCAAAGAGCTATTAGCCGAAAACTTGGCATATCTCAGCATGGTGTGCAGTATGTCCTTAAAAACATTTGAGGAAACTCAACAAGTGGAGGACAAAATAAGTAAATTACAAACCAGTGTTTGTTAGTACCAAACCAGAAACTGCTACAGAATGTGTCACAAAGCATACTGTGAAGAAGCACTGCTAGAATTACAGAATTTGATTTTAACAAAACAGAAAACAAGGTATAAACGCCTTATTTTGAAGTAACGATTATGAGCACCCTTTAAGCAAAATCTTTACCCAGTAATGACAAATTCAGTCTCAACTAACAACAATGGTGAACCAGATAGGAAGCATACAAATAGACAGAGCTTGACAGCAGGCATACCTGGAAAAAAGGGAGTACCAGCTAAGCATAAAATACATGCTGAGTTTTCCAAATGCTGTCAGATTGCAGGTAATTAATTTTATGTTTGAAAGTTTCCCCATTACCATTGCCTATGTGCCATTCATCACAACACATCAGCAAGGAGGAGGTAAGGCCCAAAACACCTCAAAAGCACTTTCACTGATTGGCACTAACCTTTTTTTTCTTTTTTTTTTTAAACTTTGACTTCTGCAGTATCTAAAAGGAAATATAGCAAGAGCATTTTTAGTACGGTTTATACCTTCTTATATCAACAATGTTGCCAGACAAGCAAATTATTTATTCTAATTGTTCACTTATTTATACATTGTCAAAGTTTTTCATTCAAATGCTGGTAGATGCAAAGGCATTAAAGTTTAAATGACTACTATCTAACTGGTGATCAAATTCCTGGCCAAAATGCCAATGTAAACAAGAGTTTACAAACCTAATATACTGCAAAAATTAGCTGGTAAGCTGGTTAAAACTGGTAAGCACCCAAAGCTGATTTATAACCCAAATAGTTCTTCATCCTTTATGAAAAAAATGGTACTGATGTCAGCTTTGTGTTAAAACTTAAACACTAAAAGAAAGATCTTGTGGGTGTCCTCATTAGGCTAAAGATTTGTACTGTTTTATTATTAACTGGTAATTTTCTGACAATGAATCAGAGGTCAGAGGCCATGTTTCAATGTTACAAAGTAATGCAAAACTAATGTAACATGTAGTGTAGCACATCACTTTCTCCACAGAGTAATTAGGTACAATAAAGTGTTACTTTTATTTAAGTAATAAATAATGTGTAATACTTTACAGATTTTGAGTAACGACCCCAACCCTGATAGTGGCCACCGTCACAACCTCTGCATGAAGAGACTGATACTGATCTTTGTTGGAAAATTGTTCAGCAACTACAAAGTGAAGCCAACCTACAAAGAAGAGCCATAAAGGGCACAAAGAACTAGACTGTAGTTTGTTTGTTTTTTAATTAACAGTAGCAGCTATTTATCCATTTTATTTTACATTACGAAATCTTAACTAGTATAGTTTAAATTAAGTTAGATAATATTTTTATTGCTAGGAAGCAGAGCTTTACATTTCAGTTTATATTTTTACTCATTACACATCTTTGAACCTGTGTCCCAGTCATACTCAGAATGCTACATGGTTATAGGTATATTTTATGCCAAACTTCCCAGAGCTGCATAGTGAAAGCTCAAAAAAGGCTCTAAGCTTGATGCTGAAAGACATCACATTGATGTTATTGTATACGCTACAAGAAAGATTTTAGATTACGCCAAACCTGCAGCAGCTAGAGGCTTAAGTTTACTGTGAGCAGTGCAAAACACAACGAACAAGGGCAACTGGTGTTCAGCTTCCCCTCGCAGTCCCGTGGGAGCGCTGAGGAAAGACTCATTTGTATGTTACAAGGGGACTAGAAGGTCAGTATATGTGTGTGTGTGTGTGTGTGTGTGTGTGTGTGCCTGTGTGTGCCTGTGTGTGCCTGTGTGTGTATGCCTGCACTGGGTGTATTCTGTATTCTGTGTGTATATCCCATACTGTACATGTGCACTGATAAGGGCACACCCAATCACAGCAAGCCTTGATCAGTATAGTGTAACGACTGCAGATAGTTATGGATGTCAGTTCAGACTTGAGTAAATCTCAAGCAATTTTGCTGCTTATTTAAGATGCAGGAAACAAAACCCAACAGGTTTTGACTTCATGGACAAGAAAGACTAATGAGACTGTGCATGGTGCTTTCAAAACAAGACATTCAAATATTCCTGATAACAGCGCTAAATGACTATGCACCTTAAGTTGCAGTTGAGCGAAACGCTCCAATAAATTGGCTTTCAAGGATCGTTACACATTGTTACACATACAGTGGATATTCATTTATGCTATAAAAAACAAAAGAAACTGAAATCTCGGTGTGTCTCTTAGGCCTTAACTCATGCCCTGTGTGACTAGTATATTAGTACAGAGTAAACAAACATATAGTACAATCTTAGTCTATTAAATCGTCAATACTTACTGCCAAACTTTTTTTTTTTTTAACCTGTCCTGTTCGGCAGTTTTAGCAAACAGAATCATGGTCTGAATGCTTTGTTGTGCCAAACACATTTGCTTTGCAAGAGGAGCACTGTAGACTCTCTATCTGCTCCTCTTCTTAGTCTTTTTATTTTATTTATTCATTATATTTTTTTATTCTCATTATTTTAGGTGAGAGTATTATGCCGGAGCTGACGGGGGTAAAGGCCAGATTGGTGAAATATAGGTGAAAAATAGGCACACTGGGTCTCCAACTGCTGCATCTGTAACAAAACACACTTAAAAAACAAACACCTGAAAGACAAAACAGAGGCAGGTACACAAACAAACATACAATTTTGCTGTGGGGTGTGTGTGTGTGTGTGTGTGTGTCTCAGCGAGGGAGAGAGGGAATGCATCTGTGTTTGAACGTTTGTCATGAAACTCACTTGATGAGGGTGATAGACTGCAACAGCGCCCCACAGGAGCCAAAGGCAGACAGAGAGAGATTCAGGACACCCAGGTCCTCCACAGCCCCCCAAGAGTACTGAAGACCTGAGGCCACGCATCTCAATGACAACCACGCCCCCAGAAGGAAGAGGGAGGCCCCGGACAGGGCGCCCACAGCCAAAAGGCAGGAGCCACAGAGAACCCGAGGCAACAAGCAGCCGACACCAGCAGGGGCTGGCCACCCCAGCACGAGCCGAGGACGGGGCCCCAGGCGCCCGAGAACCACCCAGGACCCGGCGGAGCCCCCACAACGCTGCGAAGAGGCCCGAGCCACCCCGGACCATAACCCCCAGGGGAGTAGGCCAGTAACCATGCCAAAACAACTGGCCAGGGGACCCGGAGCCAGCAAGCACCCACAACCCGGGGGGGGGGACCAGTGGGGAGCGGAAGGGAGTGAAGCTCATTTCTGTCCGAGGACAGCAATACTGAGGTGATATGTCTGTGTAGGTTCTCAGTCATCCAGGACATGGTAGTCTAAGGGTTTGAAAGAAGGCAACTGGACTTCTTTAAGTTGTTTGAAGACGTTTCACCTTTCGTCCAAAAGGCTTCTTCAGTTCTAAAACCAAACGGTGGAGAGTCCCAGGTATTTAAACCCTAGTGGGGGTGTCTCTTGAGAGGTGGTCGTTAACCCACTATTGATCATTGATCTGGTAGATTTTTTCACTTGATTATAGTCTGAATCTTCTCAAATTAAGTATTTTTTTCCTTATATTTTCTTATATAAGTTCTCTTAAATACCCCACAGATACTCCAATTGAGCAGCT
>VUQS01060439.1:0-14821 GCA_015108495.1 Heterochromis multidens
CATACACACAAGTTGACACACACAGGTTTAAATGACTACTAAAGGTAACCATCCTCACCTGTGATCTGTTTGCTTGTAATTAGTGTGTGTGTATAAAAAGTCAGTGAGTTTCTGGGCTCCAGACAGACCGCTGCATGTTTCATTCAGTGCTGCACTGATAATGTTGGATTCTGAGCCATGGAGAAAGCAAAAGAATTATCAAAGGATCTGTGGGAGAAGATAGTTGAACTTTATAAAACAGGACAAGGATATAAAAAGATATCCAGGGAATTGAGAATGCCAATCAGCAGTGTCCAAACTCTAATTAAGAAGTGGAAAATGAAGGATTCTGTTGAAACCAAGCCACGGTCAGGTAGGCCAACAAAAATTTCAGCCACAACTGCAAGAAAAATTGAAAAACCCACAAGTAACTTCAGCTGACATACAGGACTCTCTGAAAAAAAGTAGTGTGGATGTTTCACGATGCACAATAAGGAGGCACTTGAAGAAAAATGGGCTGCATGGTCGAGTCACTAGAAGAAAAACATTACTACACCAATGCCACAAAGCGGCCTGTTTACAATACGCCAAATAGCACAGAGACAGAGGTGGATTGATGATGTTTTGGGGATGTGTGAGCTACACAGGCACAGGGAACTTGGTCAAAACTGATGGTAAGATGAATGCAATGGGTTATCAGAAAATACTGGAGGAGAATTTTCACTCATCAGCCTGGAAGCTGAATATGGTACGCACTTGGACATTTGAACATGACAGTGATCCAAAACACAAGGCCAAAACATGTACATTTACTATGATTACTCAAAAATATAAATGAAATTATAGTATAGTTAATTACCACGACTGCAGCTCTGATTTGCTTTTGGCCAACCTTTAACATTTACATTGAAAGATTTAACATCTGTGATTAATTTCAGCTGGAAATGTGTTCTATAGACAGGCCTCTACAGATTGCTGATTATCCTATTTTAGATCTCCGATGTGGTATTTTACTGTTGCCACCATGAGCTGTCTGACTCTTACTGTCCTGTCAATGAATGTAAAAAGACACACTGGGGCTAAACTGTTTATACATCTGAAAACTAATTTAAAAAACTGAATGAAACTCTCAAAGCTACACACATTATATTTTGTTAAATGTTATTTGACAATGTGACAAACAAATGTGATGCCACCAAACAGGCTTTTTATCCATTATATTCAGAGTTTGGTTGTGTAAGGATGGCAGGTGCTTAATTGTAGACGGTAAGCCCATGCTGTCATACAATATGGAAAAATTAGAAAATTACATTGGAATGACTAAATAGCAGGGCTGCTGGAGTGAGCATGCAGTGTTGAATTAGTGTAAAACAGCTTACACTGCAGATTCTTAACCATATTTGAAATCATCTTTACGTATTTATCAAATTTGAGTTGTGGATCTAAAATTATTCCTAAGACCTTAAAATCTTTAACCTCCTGTATTTCTTCATTCCTTAACTTAATTTTAAAATCCTGAAGTGGGCTGTGTTTCTAATGGAGAAACACACAGAAACTGTTTGTTTTTTGTTTTTTTTTTCAAATTCAGTTCAAGATTATTATGTTGTAGCCATTGGTGGATATCATCCAAATATGCAGTTAGGGCTACCGCTGCCTTACTAGGAGCATGTACATACTCTATATGTGTCCATCATCTGCTTAAAGCTTGCAGCCAGTATTGAGCAACTGACAGTCAGGTCATAGACAAACACTAACAAGTTATGAGCTAAGATCCTTGGGGAATACCCATTCTGTTTTTCAGTAAAGATGACTTTTCTTAATCAACCCTCACATGCTGCTCTCTTGTTTAAAGATATGACTCAAATGCATAACTCATTTCCAATTTACAGTGCTTACAGGGAACCACAGGTTTTGAGTCACTGGCTACAATAGTTCCACGCTTTAGATGATTATTGGCAAGGGTTGTTTTTGTTTTGTTTTTTGGTGTGTGTTTGGGTGTGTGTTTAGTTTGAGCTTGCTCTTCAGTGGAAAAGTATGGTTTGAACAGTGCAGCAGTTTTTATGACATATAGCTGCCACAAACTATCACGCTGATTTCGTCAGTGAGTAGCCTTAGTCCTAATGCTGTATCTCTGTTCATACTCAAGAATCACTCATCCAAACTACTTTGATTTCTGGGTTTCCTATAAATGAGTCCCCAAATTGTAAAGTACTGAACAGTTGCTTAGACATTTAACAGAAGCACACTCTCATACACAGATTCTCCTTCATTTATTAACGAGAATCAGATGAACAGTAGTGTATCCTTATTCCTTCAGTGTTGCTTTTATAAACCTGGGACAATCGAATGACTTTATATCAGTGAATTTCAGCAGCAATGTGTGGTGATGTGTTTGGTGGTCAGGCAGCACTGTCTGTATTTTGCAGATGTGAGTCTGTTGCACACTCTTTGAAGATAAGACATGCTCCCTGATCTAAGCTCAGTGATTATTAAAAAGATACCTCAAGTTGAATTTGGCAGTGCACATCACCATCTTCATAAAACTACTCAGCAATGTACAAGCACGCATAATTTAAAACGTTCTGACTCTTACGATGGTCCCATTTTCCCTGTATAGCTTAACAGTTCTATTCATAAACTGACTATAAAGAAGCAGATCAATGTGTGATTGCTAAGTAATCACAATGCTTTTATATTTTTATACTTTGTTAGTGTGTGCACGCCTCGAGTTGAGTGCCTCCATTTCAGTTTTTACCAATGCAGTGCCTGTGACAGGATAAGCAGATCGAAGCTAATGTCTGTTCCATAAACACTATCCGAGTAATGTTCCACTTGATGGTTTTTTTTTTATATATTTTCAGACAAGAAAAGTATTTTCCTATGCTCTGTTGAGTTGATGCATAACTATTATGAAGAAAAGCAAAACCACCCAGTGTAGCCAACCACCAATCAAAACTATAATGCACATATGAGTCATTCATTCTTCCTCCCACACAGTTCAGCCGAGTTGAAGACAAGTAAGGTCAGATGACAAAGTAAGGTCATGCACACAAAATGAAAACCCCAAAATTAAACATAAGATCATTCTCTTTGTTTTCCACTCTTCATATTTTCCTTTTATCTCTGTCCAGATTTACACAAAAACACACTTGCTGAGTTTTATAGAAATGCATCTCACTCAGATCAGTGAAAATGAGCACAGCCTTCAGAATTGAAACTGAATTGTATAGTTTTCTCACATGAGAAGGGAGTTTCAAAGGCATCTTTATAATGTATTAATATTTTATTTTTAAGGTGCCCATATTAGGCTCACTTAGAGGTTCAAAAAGCTATTTTCTCCTTCTGATATTTTCCATTGGTGCTGCTTCATTTCCCACTCATGATAATTTGGTAATTGACCTTATTTTTGCGCCTTTCCTGTTGTTTACGTATCACTGTCATCACATTCAAATTGACCTTATCTTTAAAATGATCCCAGGTTCAACAGGTTTTTTTTTTTTTTTTTTTGCAAACAGAGTTAGAATATGTATATTTGTATACTATTTTTGTGTAAAAATTGTAAAAGCCGAGGTAAAACTTCCTTTAGTTCAGACAGCTAATGCCTAACAAATGGCAATGCTTCATTACAACTCAAAACCAAAAGAAGATCCTGTAGCCAAGCTGATTTCACAGCTTTGATATTAGAACAGGGAGTTTTAAAGGGGTACCTACAACAAAATCAACAACATAGGAATTTAGTTATTGCTTTGAGATTTGCATTATTTAGGAAACATCCAATGAGCTTCCTTAAAACCTTTTCATACATAAAGGACCAATCTTATGTGAATAGCCTTACATTATCAGTATGCACTATAGATTTTGTGTGTGAAAATTTCTGTAACTAAATGACTCATTTTATCAGGTCATTTGTGTTCAATGATATTGAAAACAGATGACTGCTTATTAGCCAGTGTGTAGCCTTTGTAGCAAACTCTTGTAACTTATATATAGAATCACAAGAAATTGACAGGAACACCGCACAAATCTCAAAACAAAAATGCCCTGGATTGTGATTATTCCCTAGGATGCTTTCTCCTAGGCTAAATCTTTCTGCACTTAGCCTGTGCGTCCATCAAAGTCCTAAAAGTACCAACGCTGTAATTTCAGTCCAGGAACTTCTTGCTGTGAGGCAGCACTTCTAATAAATGAGTCACCTTTCTGCTTTAGGGGCTAACTTTTTATATTTTGCATCCAGTATCCTGGATGCACAAAGTGTCTGCATACACATTCCTCTCATGTCTTTTGTTTTAAAACGGGTATCTAATGTTAAATTGTGCCAGTTGTTTCTTTACTTGAATGAAAACATGACAAACAAAGACATAAACTTTTAAATTGTTTGAATCAACAGCAAAAAGAGCACAGCAAGCCCCACACCTCGTATTCATTATCATTGTCATGGAGAGAACATGTGCTGTATACATTGAGCAATTTATTATTATTTTTTTTAACAAAACCATGTATTTGCTATTGATGTAACTATTCAGAAATATCCAGGGACTCTGCACTCGTGGCTTTCATTTCCTTTCCCCAAGACTTTCAACCAAAATGAAGACTAAAACCCAGTGGAATCTGTTCAAATCAGCACACTTGCATGGTGTTTTAACCATACTAGGAAAGGAGGGATAAACGTCTGCATTTTTCATGGGTGATGCAGCAAGGAATGCTGAGGAGAACTGAATGTTTAGTGGAGTAGCTGGCTGAGAGGGTTAGATGCTTAGATGGTCTCTGGTGAGCTGTGGTGACGTCCCTGGAACAGAATAACCATTTATCATAAACTTAAAAATTGTGCTGCATATTGTACTGAATCTTATCAGCATCTTACTTGCCTTTCCAGTCAGACTTGGGAATGTCTTGCTCCATTTTTTTTTTTTTTTTTAAACTTCATCCATTTTTATTTACTTATTTATTTAGATACTGATCTTGGACCCCACTATTTTTAGTTAATGTGGTAACTGTCCTCTGATTGGCTAATACTTGACAGGACCCACCTTCTTGAAACTTTGTGAAGTGCACAGCCTCTCCTCACCCTTTGAGGACAGGCCATTATTATTCATTGTTAGTGAACTCAGTAGTAGTCTACCTTAAGGTTTTTGGCGTGATATAGATGGAATGAAGGCAAAATAGAGATAATGAAGCCTGTCTTGTAAATCAATATTAGTCAAGTGGCTTTTATTTACATTGGCCATTTAAAAACAACAGCAATTGACCCAGTGCACTTACCAGTTTATACAAATAGAATAACATTACAGGGATAACACTGAATAGTGCAAACGACTGACAGAAATAGTGGATGGTATAATGAGTAATAAATGAGTTTGCTTATAATTTTTCATTCCGCCGAATGTGTACTTAAGTCTGTGATAACAATTCGTGGTCACTGCCTTTCTAGCAGAAATTGTCTTCCTCATGTTTTTTCTTACATATGAGTGAGTATGTATGCCTTTAAGCTTTAAATGCTCATGATATACTGTATTCTGTCTCACTACATTTAAAGTAGATTCTTTTCCCGATTTCCTGTCATATATTCTGTTACAATGGTAAGTATTCATATTAAACTTGACCAAGGTTTCAGATAATGAGGTAATCGGTAATCAATAATCCCCATGAGGATTCAGACTACTGTACACACTCAGCTCAGACAGTGTTTTCCACTCTTGGCTCTGCATCATGTTAAAAATAGGAGGCATGTTTAATATAGCCATCTCTCACACAGTTCAGGCAAAGCAGCCTCACCCAACTGCTATTCAAACCTTCTGTCAGGAAAAAAAAAAAAGATCATAAAATAGCCACACCTATTAATTATTCTAATTTGAATTCATGCAATTGGGTTATACATGCATATGCAATGGAAAATGAGATACTCTTGTGATGAGGATAATAAAATGTTATCCATCTTCATTGATAGTTTCATTATATGAAATAGCGATAGTCACATTGTATGAACAAAACACGATGCACCCAGTTATTACAGACAGTAGGGTGAAAGATACATCTTACGAATATGCTGGAATGCGGCGTCAAGGATGTTTCCCAGGCTTGTAGGGTGTTTTGGGTCATAGGTGACCCAGCCAGGGTTGATCAAGCCCGACTTGTGGCCCAGCAGCGTTGAGCCACAGTCTTTTTGCAGACTTACTTTCTGAGTGGGGTATAGACTCTGTAGAGAGAGCATCTACTACAGCCTATTTTCCAATGGATAGCAATATGCTTGCCACCCCTTTCCACTCCAGAAGTCCCTTGTATTTGGCCGGTTTCCTTTCAAAAACTTCCTTTTTACCATCTTACCAGGGCACAGTCAATTCTATCAGGGCAAGCTGTTTTGAAGCCTCTGACAGAATCACAATGTCTAGTCACAATGATGCTGCCGTGATATGCATTGGAAACCTATGTTGGTTGCCCAGGTCTACCATTATCTGTCAGTCCTTTGCAGTGGAAAGAAGACCTGCAGCAGTTTTAGGTTTCAGTCGCTTTCCTGTCTTGACGAATGTTATCTGCTTTCTGGGGGACAGTGTGGCCTTACTGTTATGGCTAAGGAGACACTCTCAGCAACTGTCTTTAGCTTCTGGTCATGGCACCATCAATGCCAACCCTCCCTTAAAGCTTTTGGACGGCTGCTCAGGTTGTGTTCGAGTGTCCTCTCCCTGAGTACATTGGACAGGAATGTGTTTCAGCCCAACAGTTTGAGGTTTGCAGGGCTAGGCAAGGCATCATATACAGCTATAACTATTCCCTAGAATGAAATTTAAGTTAAATACTTGTTTTTCAGTGGATTAGGTATGTGCTGGTGATGGATAAAGTATGAGCAAATCTTCATGTAATGAATGTAAGTCAATGTTGCATTCTCCAAAGTGAAAGATGTTAATATGCCTGTAACACAGTCAATATAAACTTAAACTGCTTAGTTGACACAATATAGTATGTATGCCTTCCTTCCTCCTAAATCACCAATCCACCTTCACAGAACTTGCAGCTGATATCACCACTTTCCCTGGACTCCACTCTTTACGTGTTTGCGAGGTTTTGAGTGAGGGGGCTTAGAGAGGTATTGTAATGTCTTTGGGAAAACTGACAATTTGTAACCCTTGTATTGGACCAAAAATAACGTGAGGATTCCTCATGTTTTTATTTTTTTCCAACTCCAGTTTTTAAACTGCCTTTTATTGTTTTCTTGTTGAAACCATTCATTGCACCATTTGGGATTTGGACAACTGAATCTGCAAACAGTTCTTAAGCAGATTTGTCTTTGGGTTTTGGGTTTGGAAGAAGGAGAGGGTTCAGAAATGAGATTCATCAGGAGATATTACACATGCCTCAGTGGAACAGGGTAATAAAAGAATGATGAATTCCCGGCCTTAGGTGGACTATAGGCGTAGCTCAGGACTGTGACCCTTGCATATCGCAGCAGTTAACACTACCTCAATTTGAAGTGAAGGATTTGAAATAAGACCTTCAGTTGTGCAGATGAGGGAAGTACACCATTTTCAACTGACAGATGTGGTTTTTTTTACTCTGACCTGTAGCATCAAACATACCAAAAGAATGTAAAATTTCAGGCGACTTGTGATGGCTGTAAGAGCAAATTACCTTTGTGTGTGTTGCGTGTGTGTGTATGTGTTTCCTGCAGTAGGAGGATTTGGACGGCAACAGTTTACAGTAAATGTAAACTGTTACGCTGAAAAGAGCATAATTATCTTTTTAATTACAGAAAATAAAAGAAAAAAGAGACAACAGTTCTAATATAATCCTGTTTTTCTCAGCTTTTATTAATATGCTTCATAGGGGGTCTTATTGTGAACAAACGGGGCAACAATCTGTTGTGACATTGATTCAAAGTATAATGTGATATAGGTCTATATACAGAAATGATTCACACGTTTTACAACCCTAATTGCACATTTCCACACAAATTCAGCCAAATTCACGTCCTAATATCTTCTATGATTTTCGAAGACACTGCATTGAAATTGCAAGTATCGTGGGATTGTATATCTATGTTTAGAACGTGGTAAATACTGGGTGGATTATTAGCTCAAGGAGCCTGCTACAGCAACCACCTACATTGGGTGGATTTGAGGCCTATCTTTGGATGCCACCCTGGAGAATACATTGTTTCTATTTCCCTGAGAGTTAATGATATGCTTATGCTATGCAAATTTTTTGCACTGTTTTTAATTGTAGTGTCTGCAAGAGCCCACCTGATGTTCCACCCCCACTTAACTATAAAAAGCTAAAAATTAAATACAATAAACATGTCTGTCTCCTTATGAGTAAAGTATTACTTCCAAACTTCAGAGGATGTGGTACTTTTGAAGCTTTCTCTCCTGGCCTGTGGGCTCACTTCATTTAGCGCCTTTCTAATTGTATACATCTAAACTTCCTTGTCTTTAGTTGGTTCTGCTACTTTTTTGGCTGTTGATGCAGTTGCATGGTAATCTTTTAATCTTTTTAATTTTCTTGGGATTCTGGAAGGTGTCATCTTCCAAAAGCTGCAATATTTGGTTATACTGCAACTCCTGATAAAAGATAATTACTTTAAAATCTAGTAATTTTTATAGTATAGTATAACCACAGCACAATATAGAGGCATGGTAACTCATTGGCCAGGCTGGGTAAACCAAGTGTGTGGTGCCCAAAACTGCCATAAGGCTTACTGTATAAGCAATGTAATGAATTAGGATTGTAAAAGCTTTCCAAATAATAAACCTTCAAGCAGCAATGAAGAGGCCCAGCAGTTCACCAGGGTACAGTCACCATGGCAACTTGATCTGATTATGTTAAAAGCATGGCTGTACTGTATGAACTGAAAGGAGAAAACATGTTTTTGCTGATTGCAGCGCCACCATAATGTTAAAATGAAAAGTTTGGTATTAATACATGAAGCAGTGGCTGAGTTACTGTATAGTCTAATCCACTGTTTGAAGGTTTAATTTGTGATTTCAAATGTCTATAATATTTTGATTTTTTTTTTTTTTTTAAATGTAAGATAATGTTACTGTTAGAGCAGATGACGGTCTAATGCATTCCTATTTCACCCTAGGGGCTCCAATGAGAAGCAGTGATAACATGGAGGGTGACATGAAAGGTTATTACTGTTGAATATATTGTATGGTTTTAGCAATACAAGCATAACAATAAATCAGAAATTAAATGTACAGCCAATAATGCAAGAGTACATATCAACTGGGGTGTCAGTGAACATTACAGTGAGTGTATTCGAGTCACTATAAGTTATTGCGTACATTGCAAATAAGTGCATATTTATTTGATAATGCAACGGAATCCTTTGGTTGGTGTCAGAAAGACATGAAATTTATCTCAGAAAATTGTTTCTTTTACAGCACTAAAGGTAAAGTTACAGAGAGCAACTCACCTTATGGAGATGCAGGAGATATGCTAAACATGCAATCTAGCTTGATAGCCAAATTAATTAGAAAATTCAGGATTAACATCTATAAACATGATGTGCAAGTTATCAGCAGTAATATACAGTGTAAATGTGAAGCTCAATATGCATGAGCCTTATTTTACCTTAACCATAATTTTCAGTCACCGCAAACATTCTCCAGTGCAGTCCTCCAAAATGCCTATGTGGATGACGCTGTTTGTCAGATGGATGCTGATCGGTTGACACAAGTGGCACTGTGACCCTGCCCCCATCTACCAACAGATACTGTACTCTCTGCAGGTAGACGGCCTGTCCAAAGCTGCAGACGGATTGCCAACAGACTAACCACGTACTATTATCATAATTTCCTCTTTAGCCCTGCGATAGATTGGCGACCTGTCCAGGGTGTACCTTGCCTCTTGTCGTATGTCAGCTGGGATAGGCGACCCTAAACTGGATAAGCAGAAAACATTAATGGTTTAAAAGTTACGTGACCCCTTGGTGGCACTAGAGTGCTAAATAGGGTGAAAAGGATCAGGGAAGTGCAGAAAAATCAAAATCAGTTCTAGGAACTGCTCTGTACTATAATAGCAGAAGAAAATAGAAGATAACTGAGTACTGGAGTTTTACTTGTGATTTATGTTTTATTAGGAGTGTAACCTGCATGAAATTAGCAAAACTTTTATTTCAGGTTTACCGCAGGTAGAACTTGAAAGTTCTGCTTTTGTGGTTCATAAGTGCACTTGAATGTCAGTGTTCTATTCACGCTGAGACTGAAAAGAGGCTGTCAAAAACCCTTTTCAAAGCCTCTTTTCACATGTGCCAACACATCCATTTCCACATAAAAACTGCTGTAACACACCACTCACATTATATTCAGTAGAAGTTGTGAAAATTTGTGAAGTTATGCTACATACATAATATTTAATGCAGCTCAAAGACGATGTGAGGAAAAAGTTGGGGGTTTTTTACCTTAATAGCGACCTTACTTTTAGGGTTGCTAGATGCTGAATGATTTTTATAATCATAAGAACCATAACAATTCTGCAACCAACATTCATGGTGTTAAAATGAGTCACTTATGACATGCCTGTGAGAAACATGGTGGGATTTAGTATGTACAATTACATTCATTCAAAAGCAACTGATTGTCCCAATGGAAATCTCAAGTCTGTACAGACCTCAAATTTGAATTATCTAGACTCAAAGTGATCAATCATTGGTTGATTACACACTGTTTGTAACAGCATGCTAGTTTGAGATGACCTTCTCTTCATCCTCTGAAGTGATGTTTTAATGATGCATGAAATGTGCAGATTTGCAGTGTTAGTTTTATTTCAGTGCCCTGTGCCAGCCTCAAAATTGGTCATAGGTGCTTCTATGTCATATTTATGAGACTCGAGCTGTCTATTCAAAGAGGACCTTTTATACTCTGCACATGGGAACAGGTCAGCAAATGTCAATTGCAGTGATTCATATTTCATGTCAGGATTGAAATGTCTCACCCTTCCATCATACCAGATCCAACAAAGTGGTGCAGAGAAAATATTTTTTAGATATTGTCTCTTTAAGGAAAATTAAACTCCAGTTCTATCAGTTAAATGTGTGTAAAACATCGTGTGGCATCAATTCTCTAAGGAAATCTTACAGTCTCTCCACACCTGACTTGCTAGGGGTGGGGACAAAAGTGGAAATAATTTTCTCCCATTTACGTAAATTGGAAATCCAACAAAGGAGGTGCCTTCTAGCAATATCAACAATCAGAAAGGGGGAAAAAAAAAAAGAGTTCTGAGTAAAGCCATAAATTACATTTTCCTTAGAATTTCAATGAGGTGAGCTGTTACAATCGTGGATGATTTCCAAGTATCTTTAATATTTCGTCGGGGCCACGAGGGTTCATATTTTTATGGTCTCTTGCTCATCAAGAAAAAATATTTAGCAAATTAACTTTACATGTTATTCTATTGCCGTGTTTTCATTAGACTTTTTAATGAGTTTTAACTACAGCCCTCAGCAAAAGCTTTGGAACGGGAAGTCTGAAGTCTGTTGTCCTTCTTGCATCCTCCGTGGAAAAGACAGAGTTCGGCAAGTCTGAATGGTTTCCATTGGTATTTTACCAAAAAACAAATAGTGTGTGACTTGTTTGGTCTGATAAATGTCTAATGTGGGCCGGAAATTCTGCAAGGACTTTCAGTTGTTTGGGAATTGTTATTGTTGTTTTAATCTCAATAAATTTAAGGGTGAATGAATAGATGGATAAAAATAAGCCATATTACTAATCAACCGTATCATAAATCAGGTTTATTCATTCCAACTTGTATCTATATTGATGTTCATGAGTTTGAATCCAACACCTCAGAATAATGTAAGATTTCATGTTGGGCAGCTAGATGCAAACGTGACCCTGTGAAAGAGAGAGATGTCTCTGCTGCTGCTGCTGGAGTATTGGCACCTGCTTAATGGATGTGTTGTAAATGACCCTCATTCTGCAGTGTTTGTCAGCATTAACTGCGTTCCTCTCTGCTGAGAGTAATGCCACAAAACTGCTTGGGTGACACCCTGCAGTGATTTGTCGCTTTCCAAACACACAGCATCATGACACTTCAATAATGGACCTGTGTGTTTTACTCAACAAATGGCACAATGACTGCCACGATGGATAAAACTAGCTTCATTTTTATTCAGGCAGGGCTGTTCAAGGCAGTACAACAGGACAAGAAAAGTGCAGGTGTGCCATCATCAACACAGGATAGATCCACATTGATGATGAATTAATGAAGAGGAATGGAGCACTATTGGAGTGCATGCACCTGAAGGGCCTGACTCCTCTGAAAGCCTGCCAATACCTGCTCAATAAGACACAAAGAGGACACAGGCCTGGAAGTTTTCATTAGAGCTATTGTTCAGAGCTTCCTGTTATGACTTTAGGGTCATCTAAAAGTTGCATTTAAAGTCTTTATAGAAACAGCCAATGTAGCAAAGTGTGAGAAGCCATTTTGCAATTGCTATTGTTTAGATGTGTTGTGATTTAAAATATATAAATAAATAAATAACAGCTAAATGAAACAGATAGGCATGGCTTCTAGATTCCATTTTGGATCTGGTTCAATAAATTACCCTGATTTGTTCAGCTCTGTGGCCAACAAATCCATTATTGCTCCTTTCACTAATCTCCTTTAGTTAGTTAGTATTTTTGCCTCTTTCTTCCCATAGAAAGAATGACAAAGGACTGATGGCATGGATAAAATGCCTGCTTTCTCAGCACTTCTAATAATGGGCCGCTATGCTTTAAAATAAGCATGCTGTAACCTGCACAAGTACCTGTTAAAATGAAGGATTTGCTAGAAGATACTCTTTACCCACATGCAGGAACAACATGTCCTAGCAGATCTCAGTCCAATAGAGATTTGACATCTTTGGAGGCCGTTTGAGTACAGTAAACTCAAGAAACAGCAGGTTGTCTTGACCATGTGTACAGTACATGCCTAAATGCCATGTGATTGGCTAACTACATATTAGACTTAGCAAGCTGCTGAACAGGTATACCTAATAAAGTGGACAGTGAGTGTACATAGTGTTAAATATGTACCATTTCAATACTTAAAGAATGACGAACACTCAATTCATCAGTGCTATGTGGTACTTCATCTCATACTAATACACAGTCATGAGCCGTACACATCACATTTTAATGCACTAGGTAACACTTTAGTATTTTTTTTGACATGCTAGGTAGTTTGAGAGCCTTCAATAGACACCTAAAATAGACACCATGACACTTAAAGCAAATATCCTCTTGTGGTGTCACCATTATTGCTGGACATGTAACAGGGTTGACAAAGGAAATGATGGAGAAGCTTATTGCAGGGGAGTGAAATCTGCCCTGAAACATGAGTTTAATGTTGGAAAAGAGTGAATTACTGTATAAACTAACATATTTTCCTAAACTTAACCAGTTTGTCAGTTTGGTGCCTAGACCTAACCGAACAGTAACAGAAAAGAAAATATGAAAAAGAAAACTGAAATGATAGCGTAAAAATAGCAGTCCCAGAAGGGGAAGGATAAAGTGATGGTTCCCCTGCATAACAGTGCCATGGGGGAAGTTGTTTGGGTGGGACATTTGCATGTTTTGCAGAGAGCACTGTCATTAAAACGGTCAATTACCCAGAAAAGAAAATGCCATAAAAACTAGAAAAGATGTATGAAAATAATTTTACCAATAAAAAAAGGATAAATGTGCACACTGTCGAGATTGTGGCTGTTGTTTTGTATTTTAGGAAGGAAGATTTTGAAAAGGGTAGCACACGCACACACCTACACACACACACACACACACACACACACACACACACACACACTAAAAGGTATTGAAGGCATACTGCATGCAAACATCACCAATTTATTTCATATTTAACCAATAAATTTCGAAGTAGAATAAATTTAATTTTTACTGTGTTGTTTTTACTTTACTGCATCACATGCAGCCCCCAGTGTGGAGTAAATAAGATATGATGCACTTTATTTTTCCCAGAGTTTGGAAATACTTTTGGTTTGTTTGGTTGCTGTTGCTGTCTCCCTCCACAGAAAAACTGAAAAGAGTCAGGGATGTCAAAAATGTAGTTTGTATTTGGTAGCTAATTAGAGTGGTTTATACCCACTGTCACGCTTGTCTGATGAATTTGACATTTTAGTCACTGTTAAAATCACAAATTGGGTTAGTGTGATTAAAATAAACTAGATTGTTAAACAACAAATATCTTTTCTAACAGAAAATAATTCAAATGCAGCATCTTCATTCTCCACCAAACAGTCATAAATATACTAAATATAGGATCTGAAAAGATTCTGATTTCAGATTTGGAAATATTTAGATTTGGTAAAATAAAAAAAAAAGAGAGGAAAAATCAGATTACATCCTTAAATATAAATTGCTCTCTTCACTTTTTCCTTCCATTTGGCCTCCATCTGACCTGCCTGATGAATGCCATTTTAGACCAAGGTTTGGTACTTTTGCTCTTAACTAAATAATTATTAAAACAATTTATTTAAAAAAATGTTTAATAGTAGTAATAATTTATTTATAAACAGAAGGAAGGAGGCCGAGGACTAGTGAGTGTCAGAACCACTATCCAGGATGAAACAACAAACATCCATGAGTACATCAGAAAAATGGCCACAACTGATGATGTGCTTAGTGAATACCTACCTACCCGAGAAAGGAGAGGAGCAAGAACAGGAACCATCATGGAAGGACAGGCCCCTGCATGGCATGTACCACCGGCAGATAGAAGAAGTATCTGATATTGAGAAATCCTACCGATGGCTGGACAAAGCTGCACAGGCAGCACAGGAACAAGTCCTAAGCACAAGATCGATAGAGGCTGGAGTCTACCACACCAGGCAAGACCCCAGGTGCAGGCT
>VUQS01060442.1:0-32015 GCA_015108495.1 Heterochromis multidens
AAGTCACCAGAGGTGACGAAACGTTTCTCCCACTGAAAACGCTACGTCCAGATGAACAGATTCAGCTTTTTGGGATTCTTTTACCTGGATTATTGAGCATGCATCAAGAGGGTCATTTTTCTATATTTTTTTCTCATTTCACTTCACCAACGCAGTCTAGTTTGTGCAGATCCATCACATGAAATGTCACTGTGAAACATGTTGATTCCAGGTCGTGAGGCAAAAACACCTGACGAATGCCAAGGGAGATGAATACTTTCGCAAGGCACTGTATAGTGCGGTGTTGCTACTATGTCACTGTGTTGCTGCTGCTGCTGCTGTTGATGGTTCAAACTTCAAACTAGATTCAAATTTTGAATTACGTAGTCGGTCATCAATGACAGTAGGTCACTGGAAAAGAAGAATGGAACATGCAATCACTGATTTTTCTATAATGTAATAAATGTAATAAATATAATTATCAAAGATTTCCTTGTAATATCATGATATAATGTGGATGCTATATCGCCCACTCCAGATCATTATCTGAGATCGTTATCATGATTGCCATTTTCTGGGAAAACAGGGTGATATTGACACACACACACACACACACACACACACACACACACACACACACACACACACACTTCTGCAAACTGCCAGTTGATTGATTTAAGGCAGTCAGTTGGGAAGTTCTAAGATCTCGTCAAACTAGTTGGACAATTCGAAATGAAATCTACCATTCAAACATTCAGGTAGGTGACTGTTGTTGTTGCAACTGCAAAAAGGAGAGTTTTGCTAAACAGATAATCATGACATCAAACCATCTGAAAGGTACTGCAAGGATTCCTTTTGGATTCAGCACTACAGTTGGAAATAACCCTGATGAAGGCTGTTAAATGACTTTGCATTAAGCTGTCTAGCACCACAGAGCACCATTTCTAAAAAAAGAAAATAAATATTACCATCAAAATGAAAAAAAAAAAACATTTTTGCACAACAGACCTTTACACATGCAAACACATATACCAACATGTACACATTACAATCATCAAAATAAAGACTAGCAGTTCTGTATGAATGTTTCCAACTTGTGCAAAGAACACACATTGCAGCATATGTGAACACAATGTAGACAAATTATCTGGTAGAAAGTGATTTTTCAAACTGCTCTCACTTATCCCACCCACAAAAAACCTTCTAACCCACCCTTCCCCCAATCATACTTCAGTATTCCACAGGTGATTTCAGTCTAATAGAGTAGCTGTCTGAAAGGCAGACTAGTGTAGAGCATGGCAGGGGGCTGATGGGTTGACCCAGATAGAGGGAGACAGACATAAAGTTCAACCAGGACACACGGAATAGGTTTGACTACAGTGCAATGGTGACCACTCCTTCTCTGACCCTGAATCTCTCTCAGACACTCACTCACACTGAAATCCCAAAACCAGTTAAGTGCTCACCTCTCCTAAAAAAAAAAATTGCAGTGTTTCATATGCTCATCACCTTCAACTCAACTACGAAGAGCAACAAAAATGTAATAATAATAATGTAATCCATGTATTTCTTTCCAGATAAAGCTCTATTTCCTGAAAGTGAACATTTGTAGAAATAAAAAAAAGACAACAGAAGTCCTGTCACTTATGTAAGGAGTGTACACATCCAGCTCTGTAGACAGAAGGCTACTGTATAGATGAACAGAAGTACTGTCTGCAGATGGTCACATGGAGGGTGCTGAAACATTCGACTCTCCTCCTAAACTCTAGCAAGAGGTGATGAAAAAGAGCCTCAGGACTTTAGACTATTAGATGGAGCCTGTTTTGATAGCTAAAATGAAAAACTGAAGCCTGACATTCTTATTGTATGTTATATTTGATTCAGTGGTTATCATCATGGGACCTGACATCTAATTTCAAGAGCACCCCGAATGGAGAATGTTGAAGCAGGGAATAGCTAAAAAGCAATGTATTCATAGATGTTAGGTGCATATACACAGGTGTGTGTGCTCCTCTGAGCATGTTGGTATAAATGTAACCACATGTCACCGTCAACGCACAGGTAAAAATGCTGGCAATGCCGTTGGCCACTTGTTGTAAGTTCACATAGATTCACCAGATTAGCATAATTCACCCATCACTCAAAAACAGTAATGCATTACACATTACTCGTTACTTTTTAAAAAAGTAATGCATCATGTTTCTCTGTAAATCACACCCTGACATAACAATGTCAACATAAGGATACAGTCCCACAAACTGACACAAATTCTTATCCTAATAAGGATATACACAAGGTTTATTTTAGTGTTTAAGTACAAACACAAAGCCCACAGTAAAGTTGAAAACCAGCCCAAACAGAACTTCACTGGAATTGCCACAGCAGAAACAGGTAGGGGTAGAAATCACTGCTTTTGTTGCCTGCTGAAGATTAGACTCTGGCTGCTTGGCCAGGGTCAGCATATAATTGACTTTAACATCACTCTAGGTTCTTTGCTGCTAGCTTTGTGTTGGCATACTGTCTTTGCAAATGCTTGCATAGAGTCGATGTTCTGTTACCAGCATGCCTGGGCACAGTTTGCAGTTTCCCTTCACATTTTTTGTCCTTTCGTGCAATAAAAATGAACTCTTTACCCCTTGAAACCCCACTACTGTCCCTTGAAGCTCTTTTCTGAACTGAGCGGTTTCTATCATTTTTCAGGCCTGCTTATAGAATAAAATGACTAGGTTTGCATCACAAGTTAGTGAGGGTGGTCTCTGCCTATGCAGCTTCCCTTGAAAAAAAACAAACTATTCTAATGGTCGTCAAACGACGTCTTTATTTACGTGTCAAAACTCGTCGTACAGGGTACAGGGGAGGTCGTCTTTATGGGGGAAAGAGTTAAAGTAATGTTCATATCTTAACTCCTCAAAGGTTGAGGACTACTCCACCATTTTACTAGTCCCTCCACAAACTGAAGTCAGCTGATTGTAGTGCAAGTGCAAAGGGAAAAAAAGCACATTTTAGGATTTTTTTTCTATCCGTCCATCATGAAGATCACTGAATAACCTTGGCAACACAAGTAACAACATAATTGGAACTTTAATGTGATTACTTAATTTAGTACAATGTGTTATATTACTTTGTTACAGAAAAAGGTTGAAACAGGCTGGAGTTTATTCCAGCTTTCATAAGGCGAGAGGTGGGGAAGACCCTGGACAGATAGCCAGTGTATCACAGGGCCAGCACATAGAGACAATCATTCAAGCTCACATTCACACCTATGGATACTTTAGAATTACCAATTGACCTAACATACATGTCTTTGGATTGTGGGAGGAAGCTGGAGTCTTACCAGAAAATGTAAAGTAAAATTCAAATCAATTTTGCTTTACATTCAATCTGTCTTTGTGAAGTAGGCCTTGCTATGGTCTTGACGTGATTTCAGGCTCCTGCAAAACTCCTACAAATAGCAAGCTAACTGCTAGCAGAGAATTCCTAAATGGGAAGAAGCACCACTCTGAAAACTTCCTGTTTCATAGGGTCACTGGCGAGATGGTGAAGAATGAATGGGACCCTGTGCAGCTGTAACCCCAAAATGTAACATTCACAGAGAGTGTCCTGTTGCAATCAATTGGGAAGCCTTAAGTAACCAATTAGTATACTGCACATTAGCACAAGGCTAGCATTTTATGGGCAAAATCATCTTGCCTGTAAGAAAAGGTTAGGGCATGATTATTTCTAATTTGAAATATGATATATAATCAATATTAGAGTTGCTATAAGGTGGGCTTTCTTGCCTAGAGGCAACTGTAACAGTCTTTTAAAGAGCCCTCTAAGTGATTTTTTCAGTTTTGGTGCAATGACATCACTGCTGAACGGACTCTCAGTATGTAGGCTCTGTTAGCAAGGCTGCTAACAAACTAGTGTCAGTCAGTCGCGCTACACGCAGTCTCCATTTTCTCTGTGCTGTGCTGTTTATTTCACCCTACAATTTTATTCTCACAATTGTAAGCAATTTCATACTAACACCACTTAGTAGACAGCTAACACCAGTTAAGACAAATTCACCCTTTACACGTTTAAATCAAAAGACAGATTTGCCCTTTTGACTCCTGCCTCATAACAGTCTGCAGACAGGCCAATGTGAAGCAGTGTATACTCCAAAAAGAGAACAAATCCAAACTATATGGTGCAACATTAAGAACTGAAAAACTTAAGTGTCAGACTTAAAGTTTGCACAAAACCTCCTTTGAAAACTTTTACCTAGTCACACACACACACACATACACATGCACACGAGCAATTACAGGGTGCCTTGGATTCCCATTTGCAATTTTCGAGCAGCTTGATCCTGTCAGAAGATTGGATTGATCCCATTTATGTCATTTAGGTCCCTAGAAAGCAAGTATTTAATGAGGAGTTACTGCCACTCATTATGAAATGAGCACACTCATCATGCTTCAAGGTTATTGAGGTCATTTTGTACAGCTTCAGGTGACTCCACATAGTTTCTGTTTCAAAAATGTGATAATAGTACTGCACTGTAACTTTATACTTATTTCACACATAGAGCTTTGTAGGGAAATAAAAAAAATCAAAATAAACTGTAAACAAGAATACAAATAGTGAAAAGGTATATAATCGTGTAGGTGTACTGACTAGTATCATACATAAACAAGGGTTTTAAACGAGGGGAACATTTTTCAGTTGTAGTTTATATTTTAAAGCCACCATGAATTAAAGGAAACAATTAAGTAAAGTAGAAACAGTGAAGGAATCTATACTTACATCCAAGGCCACAGATTTGTACAAATACCATAGACAACACTAATTCAGGGTAGCTGCATACAAAGAGGAAGTGTAACCTACAGTTACAGTTAATCACTTTATGACTTTTATATTATAATTGTATTAATTTTATCCACTATAATCTTTTTTCCTGTGTGGTTAAATAAAGTAAGTACAAGCATGTGGTAAATATTTATGCCTGGGGATGAAGTTATTTTTAGCTCACTATTAATACATTTTACAGTGGTTGTGGAGGCAGTTTCATACATGGTGGAAGTTCAGAGCTTATCATCCGGAACAGCTGATGCTGGGTTGTGTATTTGTGTATGTGTGTGTGTGTGTGCTGTTTGCTCCACTTTCCCACAACAGCTGCTGTTGTACAATTTCAGGATCTCGTCTCGGGTGAAATGCGTGCAGATTGGTAGCCTATTAGAAACCATGAATCTAGTGTTTTTTTAACAAGTACTTCAAAGGCTGTTTCCACAACCTTGATGCAACCATACAGCACTGATGTGTCTGATGACTTTCATGTTTGGCTTTTCAGAAAGCTTCCCTGATCAATATCAGTAAAACAAGTCATTTGCAGTCATGTACACACAGAAAATGATCACTCTCATGTTCAAACTTCAGTACTTACATTTGGTATTTTGAGTGCACAAAAGAGCTCACACTGGCTTGTTTGCTGTTTATGGGGGTTATAAAAAGATGTTTGTTCAGATGCTCAACAAGCTGTAAATGTCAAGGTCAAATTTCCAATAAGTGTACACCTTGCTGTGTTTGATCTGAGGCAGCGACACCCTGTTAAAATTAAAGCCTTATGCTCATCAGTACATAGGACACATGGTGTACTACATGGAAGTACACTAATGGCACCAGTGTCCAAACTGAGATACACTACAAGTCTGCAGTTATCTTAGCTTCTTAGCTTATTATTTTGGTTTTGTCAGGATGTATTACTGTTTCATCTGTCCACTTTTCTAGCAGCTCTTTTCAGCAAAAAGCTCTAACAAGCCCTGTTTGCAGCATAACATTGCAAAACATAGCATTTAAAGACTCACATATTCAAAAAGGAAGATTACACTGACAGCTTTCAACTGACCTATCTCTGAAACTAGCTTATAAACACAGCACTGGAGAAACAGCAAGAAGTTAAAATTGTGAAAAGTGAAAATTCAAAACACGTACTCTGTGTCTTATGTTATGCCTCCCATCAGAAACATATGCAAGAAACAAGACTGTATGACAGTTTTAGGTGATGAAATCATAACGTAATGAGTTATGTAACTGTCCTACAACCAACAATCTTTTGTATATTTTGATATATCATCACTGTTCCCATGGAAAATTGAGGTCGGACCAGAGCTTCAGCATCTGTTAAGCTTTATTATATATGATTAGTTTGTGCAGCAGTTATTTCCATCATTCTATCTGACCCCAATTGACCTGAAAGTGCGTAACGTAATCTTCTTATGCCATTCTTCCTGCATTTTATGAACGCCATCTTTTGACCTCGTTTTCAGTCTTGCATACCATAAAGTTAAAGTCTTTGAAAAGATTAACCATGTTATTGCTTTGGTTAATAACTTTTAATAGCCTTTCTAATACTTACTTAATGTAAAAGTTAAGACATATACAGAGCAGCCAGAAGGGCCATCTTCTCACTAATCCTAATATCAAAAGCCACTGTCTTTTTTAAGTCACTACTATTTTCCACATTCATGTGTCCCACAACCTTTTGTCCTGTTCAGTCTTTCCCATCATACTTAGCAGTGTGTGTGTGTGTGTACAATCACAGAAGTATATGCACACAGAAACTGTATCTGTGTGTGGAAAGATGCTTTGTGAACCAACAGTAAATACATAGAAAAATAAGCTTTGTGTTTAAACACACAGAGCAGCTGGGAGACAAACATCAATCACTCACCCACGCTTGTCATCTAAACCCTCATCCAGTTTGTGTGTTTCACACACACACAATTATTCAGCCACAATGACATCAACAAGCTGGTGATAGAAAGAAGAACCAAAGCACAATTAATAGTATCAGAACACACCATTCCTCGTAAAATAATAGAAAAAAATGACCCTAGTGCTTTTGATTTTTTCTGTGTCTTTGCTGTTGTTTTCTAGGTTTGGGTTGGGGGTTGTTTGGGTGGGTGGATAATGGGAAATGGAATGGAGAGCAAACTTGAAGGATTTGAAGAAATAAATAAGCAAATAAAAAATATAATCTCTCAATTTTTTTTTAATAAAGGAAATAATTATTTAGTCGATATGTCAGAAAATGGTTAAAAATTTTAAAAAATGGTTAAAGTTCCCAGAGCCCTAACAATAATCCAAATGTGATTAAAAAATTATTAAAAGTATTAAAAGTGATTAAACTCTGAATTATCTGAAACACAGAAGCAGCTAATGCTTACATTTGATAAGATGGGTTTCACAATTTTTCTTGATAAACAACATAACAGCTGTACTCATCACTATTGTTTTATATTAACAATGGCTA
The DNA here is from genome assembly GCA_015108495.1 of Heterochromis multidens. NCBI lineage: Eukaryota > Metazoa > Chordata > Actinopteri > Cichliformes > Cichlidae > Heterochromis > Heterochromis multidens. The sequence goes on from VUQS01060442.1 coordinate 7,256, forward strand.
AGATAATGTGTAATGTGAAAGCATTTGGGTGGAAAGTTCAATCCACAAAGAATTATCACATGATTCTACAGTTCCCTTGAGCCTCCTTGTTGTAGTATCATTCAGCTTATAGTTTTGGTCCAAAAGCAAAAGAGAGCTGAAAAACAGTAAATATTATACTTAAATCATGTTGAAACATTGCATAACATCTAGTTATGCAGCCCCCAAGTGGCCAAAACATTTGTTAAAAAAAAAAGTATGTAGGTAAATATATGTATGTAGTACTAAAATATGTACTGTGTAGTACTAAAATATGTATGTAGTATTACACAATATTTTAGCCTCTCAATAATGAAGACATGCATTCAGGCCTGAGTGAGCTGACACACATGTATGCATAGACACAGATGTTTCATTTCTAATATTTACCTCAACCTTCAAGACTATAGATTGAACCACAACAGCAGACCCAAACTTAATCTATATCTTCTTTTCAGTCTTATTATTTTAATTAAACCTGTGAAGCAGTAAGGATCGATCAAAATGAGCCACTTTGTAGAAATGTCCACAGTTTGAATCTTAAATTGATCTTCATTGGGGCAGACACATAAACACAGACGCACCTTTACCTGCTCTGAAATTAAAGCACAGGGTAGTCATTTGGACTCTTGACAGGATAACTGAGCTTATATGTGGAATTAATGAACAAAGATAATGAATGAATGATCAGTTACTCATTTTGGATCTGATGCTACTGTATTAGACACTAAGAACAGAATAACTGACAACATCTGCTGCATCTGAAACCTGATTAGAAAAGAAGAGAAGAACTGATTCTCATATTCTGCTTTCACAACAGTTTGATGCACAGCTCTCTAAACATTTTTTCACCCTCAGCGGGAAAGCAGCTCATCATCTCTGGCAACATTATCACCCTCCCTATATGGATGTATTGCCAACTATGCATCTCTCCACGCAGGTTCATGTAACTTTCCCATCCCAAGAGAAAAGTATGTTCCAAAATCTGTATGGCAAAAATCTTTTTTTCCACATGGATACATCAAATGTGGTCCAGGGGATTTTTAAACATAACCTTGACCCTAAAACTGGTGATAATTTCATGTTAATGAGCAGCTTGCCTCATACTCTTATTCTCTCACGACTCTAGTATTAATGTGATAATGTCTGGCTCTTTGGTCAGTGGTTCACACATCCAAATTCAAAGGTAAATACGACATGAAAGCTGAAATAAAACTCAAACTAGATTAGACGTTTTGTTTGTTTTATATCATTTAGTGTAAATAATATATATTTAACTTCACATATATTTATCTATATGTTTTACAGTTAAAACAATAAATCTGTAATTAAGAGAAGAATCTACCTTTGCTTCCCTTCTGTGTGGTATCACTGTATGAATTATTTGTCAGTCTCCGGTAACTGGCACAAAGTGCTCAGAGCGAAGTCCTTTGAGGAATGCCTTTCACAGAGTGCCATGAGATGACTCATGTTGTGTTTTGCTGCTATATAAAAACAACTGAATAAAGTTGCTTAACAAGTACAGACAATTACAAATTTTGTTGTTTACTTCAAGTTTGTGAACTCTTAATTTCAGCTCAGTGTGAGAGCATCTGCTGTTTGCTGCCTTCCTCTGCTCTCTGTCTCAGTGCTGAATCGTTAAGGGAAATGCTGCAAAGTACATTTGTAACAAGTAAAACTAATCTTCAATGAATTAAAAAGATGCCACAAATCAGTTATGTCAACAACAGTGATACAGCAATAGTGTTTAATGCTATTTCTGGCTATTATTATTAATCTCTGGTTCTCTTCCACAGCGTGTCTTTTGTCCTGTCTTCCTCCCCTCACCCCCAACTGGTCGTGGCAGATGGCTGCCCCTCCCTGAGCCTGGTTTCTTCCTGTTAAAAGGGAGTTTTTCTTTCCCACTGTCACCAAGTGCTTGCTCATAGGTTTTGTGCTCATTTATGACTGTTGGGATTTTCTCTGTATTATTGAAGGGTCTTTACCTTACAATATAAAGCGCCTTGAGATGACTGTTGTTGGGATTTGGTGCTATATAAATAAAATTTAATTTAATTTAATGCTGAAATTACATCATATTCTGATATACAGCCCAGTTTGAAATAGACAGAACTGCCTTCCTGAAAACCTGTTCTTTTTTCCCATTTTTCCCATAAACCATGAGACAAACTACTCCTGTGTTATGTGAAAAAGATGTTAGCTTTGGTAAGCTCACTATGAATCAGTACAGTTATAGTCAGGTTTCAGTAAGATAAATGTTATCATCTTTGGTTTTTGGGTCTGTTATTTGGCTGCCTTCCAGTGACTCATGGCAAAAAAAACTGAAGTCGCCTGGCTGCTACATAAAGTCAAGAAACTAACAAACCTAAAAGACAAGTGAACTTTGAATCTCAATTCATTGGGTGTTCGGGAACAGAATTTATATTGCTTTTTGCCTGCTGCATGTTTAAGTGAGATGTTGTTTTCCAACACAATTATCTTTGGGACTGTGTTTCTGCTTCTCCTGTTTTGGAGTCTCCCCCACAAATGATCCAAAATCCCTCATTTCGCACAGGCCTTGATAGAGGAGCCGATAACACTCAGAGCTAAACAATTCTCAGGAACGAGACAACTTGGCACTAGCTCTAAATGGAACCAAATTCTCAAATCACATCCTTAATGACCTCATCATTAACATGCTCTCATTGCGCACAGCTACAGTATCAGCAAAAACACCATCCTCTCATTAGCGCTTAGTCCAGATAAACAGGGTGATCCTGGCTGCATAGTATAATGGGAGGACCACAGGTTAATCTCTATAACTGTCCAAATGTCATTCATTATTAACACCTACACACAAACAGAATAAATCTAATCTGTAATACACTTTTATGTGTCGTTTTTGTGTGACCATTGAGCCTCCCCTCTACCTGCCTTGTCTCCTTCCGCTTAAATTGGTGAACAGCATCCACAGCAAAAGTAAACTTTCTAATCTGGCACTGAATTGCTTCTAGATTAAATTAGAACTCATAAGATATTAGGCTGACTGCAAAGTCAGCAAAGACTCCTTTAATAAATAAAACAGCTATTATATCGCACACATCTATTTGTATTCTCAATTTCATCACTGTGCAATATTTTCCATAAAATGTATTAGATTATTTCTTCATACCTCAACATGCCACATGAGTTCATTCTCATATTTCCAGAGAAAGTGAGGCTTAGACTGGGTCACCGAGCACTAACAGTGTGAACATCCAACTTCCTACTGCGTAATTCCCTATTGCTTTTGGACGACACCCAAAGTACGCTGGAATGAACCCAAGTAATGTGTGAACATGTCTGAAAGTGTGACAAAATACACTAATTTAGATAATAATCACAGAGAGCATGTTTATGGGTCATTAAAGGAAAGCATACTGTGACCAAGAAATCTCACACACTAAGCTCCTGCTCATTAGAGGGAAGCGGACGACTCAACTAATTACTTTGTGAACGTGACAGGCCACAAAGAATGTGTCATAATCTGTCTCTTGAGAATTAGTGTCCACCTCTGCGCTGCTAACTATGGGTTATATAATTAACAGTAAAGGGCCATTTCCAAATCACTGGTGTCTCATAATTCTGCAGGCAAAACAAGGTATAGGTATCACTGACATGGATTCAAGTCCTCAGTGTCAGTTATATAAAGAGAAAAGAGAAACTAAATTCAACTCTGGCTTTATTACAAAGGTCCAGTATAGTGCTAGAGATCTGATAACAGTAATATTCACTGGTGAATATAATTAATGAAATCCCTGAGTGGCTGCTTACTCAGACAATGACAGCAGTGGTATTTGGATAGAAAAATATCATTACACAACCACAAGTATCAAATAAGTGGATGATTGAGCTAACAGAGCATGTGTTTCTGGTAACCTTAATGGATATATGAACAGCCAGTCTGAGCTTAAAATCATACAGCTAGGTCCATCAGTTTTTAGACGATGACACATATTTTTAATTTGTCCCCTATGTACCACCACTGTGGATTTTAAAATCACGTAATCAAGACGTGATTGAAGTGCAGTTTTAATTCAAGAGGTTTAATAAAAAAAATATTCCATTAAGTGTTTAGGAATTACAGGCATTTATATACACAATCCCCCATTATCAGAGGCTCAAAAGTAACTGTACAAACTAATATAATTTTACATATAAGGATTGTTTTTAATATTTGGATGAAAATCCTTTGCAGTCAAAGACTGCCTGAAGTCATGAACATTGCCAAATACTGTTTCCTCCCTTGAGATATTTTGCAAGGTCCTTACTTGCAGCCGATTTCAGTCGCTGCTTGTTTTTGTGTCTTTCTGCCTTCAGTTTACTGTTCAGTAACTGAAAAGCATGATCTGTTGGGTTGAGATCAGCTGACTGATTTGCCCATTGAAGAATATCTCTTTTCTTTGCCTTGAGAAACTCTTGGGCTGCTTTTGCAGTACGCTTTGGGTAATTATCCATTTGCACTGTGAAGCGCTGTCTGATAAGTTTTGCAGCATTTGGCTGAATCTGAGCAGAGAGTATAGCTCTGTACACTTCACAATTCATTCTGCTACTTCTATTAGCAGTCACATCATCAAAAAACACTAGGGACCCAATTCCACTGGCAGCCTTACATGGCCATGTCTCCACCATTTTTGACAGATAATGTGGTATGCTTCGTATGATGAGCTGTTCCTTTCTTTCTCCATACTTTTATCTTCCCATCATTCTGGTACAAGTTCATCTTTTAGATTTTTTAGATGTTTTCTGGCAAAGTCTAACCTTCTTGTTCTTGAGTGTAACCAGTGGTCTGCACCTTGTTGTAAACAGTCTGTATTTACATTGACAGTGATACGCCTGCCTCCTCGGCAATGTTCTTGACTTGTTTAGATGTTGTGAAGTTGTTTTCCTTAACCATGGAAGTAATTCTGTCATCATTCACTTTCAGTTGTCACTTCTGACCACTAACCACTTCTGCTGACCACTTCTGTGGTCTTTCAGGCCTTTTGGTGTTGCTGAGCTGGTCAGTGCATTAATTTTTTTAAGAATGTACCACATTGTTTATTTGGCCACTCCTAAAGTTTTTGCTGTTTCTCTGATAGGTTTACTTTGGTTTTTCAGCCTAATGATGTCCTCCTTCAGTTGCATCAGCATGTTTTCGGACCCCATATTGAGAGTTTCAGTGAGTAGCTTCAACACTTGGAATCAACTCCCAGTCTTTTATCTGCTTCATTTGTCATGAAATATAAAAGGAACAGGACTCACCATGCAATTAAACTGCTTGTCATTCAATTGTCTAATTACCTTTGAGCCTGAAAATGGGCAACTATGTAAAAAATGGCTGTAATTGCTAAACATTTGATGCACTACTTTTGTTAAATCATCCATCCATCCATTCTCTTCCGCTTGTCCAATTCAGGGTCGCGGGGCGTGCTGAAGCCTATCCCAGCTGTCTTAGGGCGAGAGGCAGGGTACACCCTGGACTGGTTGCCAGTCTGTCGCAGGGCTAACACAGAGAGACAGACAACCATTCACACTCGCATTCACACCTATGGGCAATTTAGAATCTCCAATTAACTGCATGTCTTTGGACTGTGGGAGGAAGCTGGAGTACCCGGAGAGAACCCACGCAAACACTCCACACAGAAAGGCCCCGACCAGATGGTGGATTTGAACCTTCTTGCTGTGAGGAAACAGTGCTAACCACTGCGCCACCGTGGTGGTCTTCTGTTAAACCACTTGAATGAAAACTGAATGTCTGAAATGTAATCACATTTTGACTGTTTGATTCAAAATCCACTGTGGTAGTGTACAGAGGCAAAAGTACAAAATTTATGTCACTGTCCAAAAACGTATGGACCTAACTGCATGTATAACCCTCCGCTTACACGATGGCTGAGAGGTAATGACAAACTGCAGCGAAAAAATCCAAAATCAGAAGAAATTACATTATATTTTTGAAGTATAAAGTGTCTTATGCTGTACATAATTTGATCCCTTTTTTTCATTTAACATTTTTTCCTTGTAAGAATTGATAAAGACAAGCTGTAAATACAGCATTATCATGTTGTAATAAAAACTCAAAATCCTGATAACCTGTTGACACAACAAGAACAGAGAATACAGTTAGTTTGATGTAAGAATTCACTTGTAGTCATGTTTCAGTTCAGTTTTCACTCTTTAGCTGTAAAATGCTACATAAATACAATCCAGTTACTTATAACTAGCAGCTCCTCTCTCTCCGTTGTAAAACAGAGAGATACAGAAAATCATTCACACCCACAGCTTTCAGGCTTTCCAATTCTCATACAAATAACAGATGAGCTATGTCAGACATATGAATTTCCCTCTGGGATCAATAAAGTTCTTATTCTTATTCTTATTCTTAAACAATAGCCTGCTGCTGAGAGCAGCAAGAGTGAACAAAACCAGACAAACTAAAGATCATAAAAACAGAGCAATGTGGTTTAAGATGCGCCATACAGCTGGGAAGAACTGCTGAGTTGGGTGATGAATCTCTGTGGATATGTTTTTCCACTTTTCCATTACATACAGTCATTTGACCCATTATTAAGATAATGATTAGTAGGGAACCAAAAATTATAAAATTCTGTGTCAATACCAATGTTGATATTAAAAAGAGCAATTTTGCAGACAGTCGAGGTTATTCCTGATGGTTTTACTGAACTGTTTTAAAATCATTTAGCTCTTTATGCCAGTATCTCTGAACAATTATCTCGTTAAAAAAAAAAAAAAAAAATGATATGACACAACTCATAAGCAGGGCCATCGATATGGGCTAACACCTCTGTTCAGTCAATATATTGGTGCAACACTACAACTTTAATAATTGAATTTATGAGATTCCTATAACTTTATAGGTACGAATCCAGTATCCGATGGACTGCGTACTAAGAAAATTGTTCAAGGTTTTTCCAGGGTTGAAATTTTAATGGTGACTACTTAAGCTTCCAGGGACTTTACAGTGACCTACATCTATATCAGTCACATCTTGTTTTTTTGTGTGTGTGCTCATAGAATCACTGTGAGGCAAAAGCAAAAGTTCTCAGAGTGTTTCTGAGAACATTCAGGATGAATCTTGTCTTCTCCAGAATGAAAGAACAAACGGGTGTCTTCATGAATGTCTTAGAAAATACAGATTTCAGTGGTCATAAAAGCAGTTCTGTTTCTGTGAACTGTCTTCTAAGTAATACACACTTTCTGACAGCTTCCACATGCTCTGTAAATAGTGGCACTTGTGCTCCAAAATTAGGTGAGAATATCAAACTTAAGAGTTACATTTTTTTTTTTGTCTGTTTTAGACATGGCTTTGTTTGAACAGTGTTACTAATTTAATCTGACAGCATGCACCCGCTAACCTCAGGATTATTTTTAGAAAGTAACTCTGGCACTTCTTTGTTTTGTTGTTACTAAAATTATATATAGTTTTTTTTTTTTTTAAATAGTGCACTTATCTGCAATGTGCATGCGAGATGGTGCCATGTCTGAGTGATAAACCAGCCTGCTGAACCCAGACACTGTGGTCTGATACGTCTGAATGGGACAGTGTTCACAAGGGTACATGAAATGGCATTTATGTGTCTGCCATAATAATCATCATAACATGTCATTCAATTGAATCACTCTGTTGGCTCACAGAGAGTGACGAGGATTTTTGATTGAGCTGTTTGCGTGTTAGTGGGTGAACTGTGCCTTTAATCATAAAAAAGAGAGAGACAAGAGTGGGAAAATATGGAAGATAATGGGGTCAGTTTCTGCATTTGTCCTTTTTTTTTTACATTTTATGTGAGAAAAGCTGAGCCTGCAGATTTTTTTTTCCCTTTTTTCATCAGTGCTCTGTTTTAACGGTCATACAGTCTGACGCATTCACAGCTGGAAGCTGCTGAGTTCAACCACAGTCCTCCACTGTTGTCCACTGACTAGTAATGTTGGACCAAATGCTTTATTCAAGGGCACCTTGAACACAGATAAGAGTGCTTCTCGCTTCCCTGTTCCGCCTGTTCTGATTCTCTCAGCTGGGATTCAAACTGGCACCCTTCCCGTTACCAGCTTGCATCTTTAACCTCCAAGCTCCTACTGGATCTCGTATACGTGTGTGTGTGTAATCAAACAGTTAATGCTCTACTGTAGGCACTCTACAGTATGCATGTGTTATGCAGAGTTCCCCTTGGATGAGCATTAGCTTTTACTTGATCTCACTACCCTAAGCTTCCCATGTGCGTCATCCTGGGCTTCTATCAAGCAGAGAGAAGTTTTTCACTGTATAATATTGTAAATGATTAAAAATAGCACAGGGAAGCATGGAAAGAGGAAGGGAGGGAGAGCTGGAATGGTGGGGCAAGTGGATGATTGAAAATAAGCTCTCTTCTATATGTATTTATGGACTCATTATGTGTTCCTTTTGAAGTTAAAACATGCTCTCCTCTGTGAGTGCGTGCACAGGGATCACCATAGAGGAGACCAGACGGGACGCCCGTTTTTGTTAAATTCAACCATGTCAATAATAACAGCTTTAATTAACTTTGTCCACTTGGCCATTATATAATCTGGAATCTGCAGGGTTTGTGTGATAACCGTCTTATTGCCTGACTGGCTTGATGCAAAATGCTATTGGCAGAATTCCTCTACAGGTATGCGGTCTGACAACATAGCGTCCTTAGAGAACGGTGGGGGTGTTGGATCAAAGTGATGCAAACAGACAGGGTGTCATGGAATATGAAGCCTGGAAGGTGAAATTTAAGTGAAAAGAAAAAAAAAATGAGTGTACTGTGCGTGTTTGAGGGTGAGTACGCTAGGGAGGAGGAGGAGGAGGAGGTGGTGGTGGAGTACAAAGACAGTGGTGGGAGACTCAGATGAGGCACAAAACTTGGTGAGGAGAATGTGAAATGTGAAAGAATGTAAACCAGCAAAGAGAGAGAGAAAAAAAACAGCTTTCTTAAAGCTAACATCCTCATCACTCAGCAAATGCAATTCATGTATATTCAGAATGGATTACTCCCGGCAGGGTTTGTGCAGTCAGGTAATCCAGGACATATTAGAAAATCATGAAATCATGCAGATGTTGGCCCCCGTAAAGAGTAGACTGAGTCAAACGAGTGCTTGCTGGGTCAATTTTTCTTTCTCAGAGCCTGGAAGGAGGCCTAAGCCCAGCAGGACAATGTGGCACCTGCCAAGACTGAAATAATCCAGTCACACTGAAAAAAACCCCAAAAACTTTCACTGAGCAATTCTCCCATGATTGTTGCTAATAATGTTATGAGGACATTAACCCACCCACACAAACAGCAAACTAACATATAGCTGCTTCTCTTTCACTGTATGTCTGGTTTGTGCAAAAGCCTTCACACCAGCCCCATTCCTCGTCATTATCTCTACTATCATGCACTGTTGAACTCTTCTCTCTCTCTCACTCACGCCTGTCTAACAACGAAAAGCTGCGGCAAACAAGCCAGGCAAGGTTGGCAACACAAACAATGATAGCATCATCCCCACAATCCCAGCACCGGAACCAGAGCCATGCACATATCTGCTGCCTAATTAGATCTGTGTGTGATCTAATGTTTGAGTTTAAATCCTTATGAGAGCTGCAAAGCTCTCTGGTGGGAAATCTGTACAAAGTAGATCTGCTTAATTAATGAAAAACATATAAAGTATTTTACATGTTTCAGGACACGCAGGAGTACTAAAAGGAGCAGTCAGTGCTTAAGTTGTCAAGTGCAAAGCAGCCCCAGGGCACGCTAGCAGGCGCTCTTTTATTTCCATGTCCTGGCCGACAGAAGGGACATTAACTAATCTATACCTGCGAGTTAAGTGCCTCCTGAGTAAAAGGAGCAGATCTTTATCCTCTCCCACTCGATGTTCATTTATTCAGCTTGGGAAAACTATAAATTAATTGCAAAGTCGTGACCTGCTGGCCGTTACGTGTCTCCAATTAGTCTGTGTTTTTCACCCGCTGAGCCTTTCCCTTTTGGTTTTTATTCCATGGAGCTGCTCCACCATACTGTGCCGCACTGATGCTTATCGCAGCCATCACCACAGAAACTGACAAACCCAGTAGGCAGCTCTGGCTTCTAAACCATCAGCCAATCATCAGCCAAATATGGGCCTTAACTAAATAGGGCAGTGTTTGCATTACTTCATCGTTTTCTTCGAATGATAACGATCTGTGGGATGAAAACTCAGGCTGGCATTAAATTCAGGACTAATATTTAATTTAGGATGAACCGCATGAAGTATGTGAATGACTAACATGTTTATTTTCATAGGAATATAATCTGATTACATCTTGGCAAGAGAGATAAAATACCTCTTATATCTAGGACTTGGGAGCACTCATAGTCTCTAACCTTTCAAGTTATTGAGGCTTTTTTAATAACTAAAACTATGAAGCCTACTTGACCTCTACTATACTTTTCAATTCAGAGATTTCCTCCATACATGTTTAGGATTTAAAGTACATTTTCAGGAAATTGGACACTGTTAATAGTATGCAGTATTCAGTATTTGTGTTTAGTGATTACCTACCTACTTACGATTCAGGCAGGTAATCACTACCTGGTAAGGTAGCTAATCACTAAAGAAGGAGCTTTATGTTAGTTTACTGCTTGTGTGGTTTAGTCTGCCTTTCAGGACTGGGCAAAGGTCTCACAGAAACTGTTTAATGCATCTATCCAGCGGTAATGCTTTTTAATTTTATCTCACTGATCAGCCACCCTGTTTAGTGTTCTTACAGAGCTGTAATAAGTTACAGTAATGCTATTACAAGCAGAATATCCTAAGGCAACTAATTCACATTAAAAGCTTTCATCTGACACCAAATAAACCAGCAGTACAACTTTATGGTGAGATAATCTTTAGTCTTTTCATAAAAGGGGACTTTGAGCTAAAAACTTTAATTTACTATTAAAAAGTGGGGTTCACTGTACTTTGCTTTGTACTTTCTACTTTACTTTGCATAAGATTTTACCTATTTGAACCTACAGCTTCTAAAACAAGTCCTTAGATGATGACCTAGTAGAACGCAAAATATTGTATGGACCCAGCAGCATATGAACTGCTCAACTTCCAAGCCACAGTTGTATGCTTTCCCAGGTCCTGTCCATCAGTGACTGTGGGTGAAACTGTAACTGTGTAAGCCAAAGGGGGCTGAGCAGGGTTTGCAAAGAGGCAAGCTTGTCATCAGAGGTGGGAACACTTGATACAGGCACCCGATATCGATAGTCTACTGCTGCTGGCAGAGGATGCATTATGCAGTGTGGGTTTACACTGCCTGGACTCTTTTCAGGCACACATTTTCAGTTTTGTTAAACTCAACATCTAGATTTTACACACTGAATTATTTTTTAGCCTACCGGTGTTTGATCATGCAGAGAATGTGTAGTTACAGAGAGTACAATAAATAGTAACCCCAGCCATTCAAGCAGGAGGTGGTGCAGATGGTTCCAAAGCACAGCATGAAATGAGAAAATTATATTGTTTGGAGACATACTGAGGATGTCTGAACTTTTTAGAAAGAAAATCTTAAGATAGATATGGTCAGGAATTTCACATGCAAGTGAAACATTATGGCAATGGCAATTTTACTTATATAGCACATTTCATTATACTCAAACTCAATGTGCTGAACACGAAAGATAAAAACATAAAAGCCTATGTAGGTTTACAATGAAAACAGCAAAATAAAACTTTACAAAGAAGTAAAATACAAGTTAACATACACACGCCCGTGCACGTGTGCACACACACACACACTTTTACTCAGCTATTGAGTGTAAGCCTGTGAGAACAGAAAGCTTTTGAGTCTATTTTAGAATGCATGCACAGATGTAACTGACCTCAGATCAGCAGGCAGCTTGGGCCAAAGAACAGGACCACAGTAACTGAAAGCACCCTCTGCACACTTAAATCTAATCCTGGAAACAGTTAAAAGATCTGCACCTGATGACCTGAGGGGTCTGGTTGGTTCTAGTTGGGCAAGTCAGAGATGTACTGGGGGACCAAACCACTGAGAGCTTTGTGAGCTAACAGAAGGACTTTAAAGGTAATTCTGTATTGAACTGGGAGCCAATGAAGTGACTTCAGTACTGGGGTAATATGTTCAAATTTCCATGTACGTGTACGAACTCTGGCTGCTGCATTCTGAACAAGCTGACAAGTCACAAGTGATGATTTGGATAGTCCTGCAAATAGAGCGTTACAGTAGTCTAACCTGCTTGATATGAGTGCATGGACCAATTTCTCAGTCAGTTTGAGATAAGAATTTTCTAACTTTTGATATATTTTTAAGTGGTAGAAAGCAGTCCTGGTGACCTTATTAATATTATTATCAAAATTAAGATCACTATCCAAAATGATGCCAAGGTTCCTGACTTCCTTACTGTTTAAGAGAAAGGGATGATAAATATGAACTAACTGTCCGTCTCTGACATTTTGGAGAACAAAAAATATTTCTATCTTGTCTCTCAGCATTTAATGTTATCAACGCAGCTCATTAGTTTGTGAACAGAGGTTAGATCCATCCATCCATCCATCCATTCATCCATCCATTTTCTTTCGCTTAGGTACAAGTGTGTATCATCTGCATAAGAATGATAGGATATATGATTCTTTATGACAGTACCAAGTGGGAGCATGTAAAGGTTAAAGAGTAACGGACCGAGGACAGACACTTGAGGAACCCCTGATTGAATTTTTGCTTGTGCAGATCTAAAGCTACCAACCGAAACATAAAAACTTCTACACTTTAGGTATGATGAGACCCAATCGAGAACCTGACCTGTTAAACCAACTGAATCATGAAGCCTTTAAATTAAAATTTCATGATCAACAGTGTTGAAAGCACCAGTGAGATCTACCTGGACTAAGACTGAAACTCTCTGTGAATCACTGTTGATTTTCAGGTCATTGATGATGTTAGTAAGAGCTGTTTTTGTGCTATTATTGGTTCTGAAACCTGATTGGTACTTATCATAAAGACCATGAGATGAAAGGTGTTTATGCAGTTGTTTGTAAACAATTTCTTCAAAATATTTTGCTCAGGAATTAGAAATAGGTCTATAATTATTAATTATTAATTACCATTAGTACAAAAATACTGATTTTCCAAGACATATCAATTGTGAATATTTCTAATGGTTTCAATACTCATTTCCCAGATCATCACTACACTAATACCATCCACCCCTTCTCACTCTTTTTTCTCTTAGGATTAGAGTTAGTGAGTTGATAAGCCCATCCCAGTGCCCCCAAAGCCCCACCTGCTTCTTGCTCTCCTGCTTGAATAGTGTTCTGTTTCGAAAGATGAAATATCCAAGTGTAAATGCAAAGTTTTAAACTCTCAATATTAGGGCTATGCCATATCATATCATCTGCGATAATACCAATATCAATTTTTTCGTGATATAAAAGTGTCATATCGCTATATCATATATTAGAAAAAAAGGTTGTCTTTTTCAATTAGAAAAAAGGAATGGGCAAATTATTTCCTTCATCTTTGTTCTAACACATCAGATTAAACTGAAGACACTTGTTATTCCTCAGCTTAACCGGACAGATATGTGTGTAGCCCCAGTAAAGCTTGGTATAAAGGACTTCAGTGTCTCATAAAACAAGTGTTTCAAATTCCTTCTGATGAAAACAAAACAGGAAGCTGCAAAATCAACATCTACTGTATACCATCTACAGAAGGGGATGATCTCTTTATTAAGCTCCACAGTGATGAGCCAATTTAGAATCTCCCAACAAAGCAAGTAGACATTTAGAAACCTAAAACATTCATTTTCATTAGAGACTCTTGCAAATACCCTTAATTCTGCATTAATTCCTGGAAATATTCATCACACTGAGAGCAATAATACTGTAACAGATACTCGAGGGGTAATAAACGATCAGAAATAACATTCTGCCGGCAAGCAGCCAAGTCACGCAACGCTGAAAAAGGATAAACACTACGTCACGCTCCAAAGCAGACAGCCCTGCTCCAATGTGGAGCTCTTCAGTTTATTATGCAGCGGCACAACCCAGCACACCGAGCTATCAGTACAGTTGTCACTTCAGACTGTGAACGGTACAGTAGTAAGTCACTGTTTCAACTTCACTGTTCTGCTGAACTTGTTGTTTTGTCTTGAGATCAATGTAAAGGAAGCAAAACAGTGGGACACAAATGACACCTTTGAGAATATTTCCAGGCATCATGCACAAAGCCTTACACTTATCTTTGATTCCCATTCACAAAAACTCAAGCTGCTTACTAAAAGCATGATGCCACTGTGGGGCAATGAGGACTGCTCTGTTTCCACTTTTCCATTATACTTAAAAATTTGGATATGAACCTGTTTTCACAGCAGGCCAAAATCAGTTCATTGTCTTTTGTAAAATAAAAGATGTAAATGGCTCGTCTTCAAAACCAGAAGAGAAGCCCTGAGTCTTGTGCCACATTCTTTAGGAAGGAAAGGGATTGCAAGGCACCGTGTCAAGGTTTCTCTTTTGTTCCTTTAAAGAAAATCAACATAAAAACCATCACAGATTATATTCAATGAGCTAATGTTCCACTTTTTGCGAGAGCATGCCAAAAATGTCGTTTGAGACACTTCCTTGTTGCCATTATTTATTTTCCTCTTCAGAAATTCCTTCATCTACAGGAGAACAGGTACATTTAAGATGATTTATTGGCATTGAGTAGAGCTCACAGCATTGATTGTGCATCCAGCCACGCAGCTCAAAGCGCTCACCATGTGTTGTTGGCTTCACGCTCACTCACTCTCTGGCCATTTCATGCGCTGACGGAGGGTTTGGCCATGCAGAGACAGCAGTCCTGCTGCTGCCTGCAATATGTGACCGCATTGCCTGCCAGGTTCTCTACTGAGTATATTTCATTACTTGTTATTTAATTTATCCCCCTGATGCCGAACTGCTGTGCAGTTTCTAACAACATTTAGTTCATGCCAAAAGAAATTTATTCCCACTCTTTTTTTTTTCACACAGGAGCTTTCAGTTGTTCGAGAAAAGAAACGGAAGTTCCTTTTTGGATGGAAAGTACAGACATTAAAGCTCTTTCCTGAGAGCTGGTCAGTAAAATATGTGGTCAAACAATCATTTCTGGCATCAAATTCCCACAGATAAGGTCCGGTAATAAAAATGCTGATTAAAGTATGACTGCAAAAGCTTTTGTCTCAATCGATATGTCTGCCAATCTGCACACAATTTGCCAATGGTTTTTGAACAGAAAATTGAAAGAGACTTAAGTTAGTCATGCACATCTTCAGAACTTGAATGGAAAAGTAGCAAAAGGTTTTCAGAAGCATGAACTTGGGAAACCACGTCACTAGCTTACGGAGGCCTTGTTTGCATTCATGGGAAGGTTGTGCAAAGCACAATTAAGCTGAAGATCCTTCCTCTAACTTCCTTTTGAGATTCAAGTGTCAGACTTTTCTTAGAGAGGGATGATGGGTGGAAAATGAAATTGTCTGATTAGTGCCATTCAAGCAACATTCCAGTGTTGAAGCAAAATAAATGAAATGCATGCTTGGTAAAATTCCTGCAAGTTTATTGTGACCTCCTTACATGCAATTAGCTGTAATTAATGGAGCAACTTCAAAGATGCTGTTTCCTAAATTTATCTCCTCTCTTGTCTCACACTTTGTCCCAAATATCATGCAGCAGGGAGGCTTACAAAATCGCACAGATATATTCTCAGTCTGACAGACAAAATCCACCTCAGAACGACTGTGTTATGAGCAGCTCTAATCCAGCTATAGTAGAGGTTTGTGCATGCTTTCTCAGAGTAAGGGGAGCCTGCATATCCTTGTACATCTCACAGGGTCTCCCTGCTCTCTATCCGCATGATGGAAATCTGTTCTGACCCTAACATTTCTGCAGTACGTGGAATTGTAATGTCAGGAGTGTGTTTAGCAAATCACCCAACTACAGCCTCCAAATCATGACAGCCTTGATATGCGTAGCTGCCAGTTAATGCGCGCAGACCTGAGCACGACAGGAGCCTCTTGGGTTTTCTCAGCAGCGCTCTGTCCTCTGACTATTAAATTATGAGCGTTTTACCACCTCCGCTGAGCAAGGCAAACACCGCTGTGTCAATCTCGTCCAAACTCGGGGGCGCACAATTTAATCCGCAGCCGAAAACATAATTACATTCCCGGTCGATCGTGTATATAAAAAGCCCACACACATGGCAAAAGTTCCATCATCGAGCTGGTAATGTTTTAACATTTTGTTGATATTGTCGTTATTAAATTGAGTTAAATATGGCTGGAATAACAGCGATAAAGGAGAAGCCCGGGAAGCATTAGTCTGAGCAGTGCTGGGCTTTCCCCGTCGCTTCACACTGTCAATAATCGCTATAATGTTTCTCTCCGCTTCGCTCTCCTCAGAGGCTGCTTAGCTGTCGCGTACTTGACAGTAAAATTATATCAGCTCCAAAAGTAGGGTATAGCAAGTTGATGTCTGTAACTATTTATTACATCTAGCCTCTATAAGGAAGAGGAATAACACTTGAATAAAAAAACACTGGAAGCCAAAAAAAAAAAAAAAAAAACGTGGATTAAGCGTTTAACATACTGTTAGAGCACAAGCAGCTTCACGCTGGCTCGGATTTATAATTATCAGCTCACTGGATAAAAAACAAAAACATGACAGCCGTTAAAATGACAAAAAATGACATGTTTCTGTCACACACAATAATGCAGTGCCTTGTAAACAAAACATGTCCCCCTGGAAACGAGCTGTAATTAATAAGCATGCATTTTCAGCCCAGCTGTTATGGTTGTCACTTTGCAAATGGCTATTACTAAACAGAGTTTTTGTTTCGCTTTTTTTTTTAAACACAGCTGAGTAACCAGGCGCCGCTCTGGCGCCGCGCGCACATACTTTCCCCGGGCTCACCTGCGTTCCTGAGCTTTTTGTTCCGATAAACGGAGAAGATGACCAAGAGGTTGCCCAGGATGTCAACGACGGTAGTGAAGATCAGGAAGCACCCCAAAGTTGTGGCAACCCACGGCGGGCGGTTCAGGACGGTGTCAGTGGGGTCTGCTGAGGAGCTGTTCAGGTGAGACCCATTGATAACCATTGTACAGCTACAGTCGCCGAACTTTCTCAACTGAGCCAAACCTGCACTCCTAGAGCCCGGGTTTCGGAGACGCTGGTGGTGGGATACTGTAACCTCCTGCGGGGTTCATCTTCATCCCCTCCACGCGCGTGCTGCTGCTGCTCCTTCTTCTTCTTCCTCTTCTTCTTTCTCCTCTCCCCCAAAGTGAGCTCTGCCCAACTACCGTGGATCAGCTCTGGCAGCCTCCCCCCCTCTCTGGTCGCCTCGGTGTCACTTCTGCGCCCGTGTGCCATTCACTTTGTCGGTACGCATGTGTGACATGAAGCCGCCACTTCAAACCTTCCCAGCATGTGACCAAACAGTTCGAAGAGGAGCGCTTTTATTTCCAGGGAGAAATACTGTCGCTCCGTGGTCGAGATGTGGAAGAGCAACTCCACGGCTCCGAAAGCGCCCTAGTTATCGAGCGCGTTCATTCATGGCTTTGCGGTCTCTCGCTGGCTTTATTTCAGGAGCCCATTCATTATTATTTTGAAGAATCATTCATATTAGATAGATCTCTTTCAGAAAAAAAAAAACCGCATACTGTTAAAAATATAAGTCAGCTGTAGTCTCCGTGAATGCGCAAGCACACTGGATTTAAAGTGTTTAATTGATCAAAATGTAGATTTTCCTTTTTTTTTTTAAAAAATCTGTAAATACTTAGACACGACTGTAGCTCAGTGAATTAATACAAAATAATATAACACAGACATTCCCGGCAGTAATCTCTCTTTCTGTCAGGATTCTATTAGATTATACATACTGATTGCACCTGGCGTCCATGCTCATGTTTGAGAGAGGATGCTTTTCCTATACAAAGAGTAGCAATTATGCTATTGTTTGCTAATGATGTTCAAAATAATTGGGTCAAACCCTTTCCGAACACACAAGCAGCTTCTGCATCCTTTTCACGAGCTATCTCATTAAACAAGGTTTACAAGGTTCACAGTAATAATAAGAATTTTAAAAAACGTAATCTTAGTGTAATGTAAACTACAAATTGATAGTCATATCCCTCGCCCTCGATTTTTCAGCATGAAGTACAGCAGAGAGGCAGCAGTTAATTAGGAGCCACAGAGCAAATCTGCGACTTTTTGGATCATCTATTAATCTTTTAGGGGATGTTTCAAGCAGAAAGACACAAGTCTATTCACAGCTTCTTAAAAGTTTTCAATGTTTTCTCAGTTTAAAGTGACTGTAAATTGAATGTAGCCGGTTTTAGAGTCACAAGTCGTGCAAAGTAAGACATTTGATATTTCATTTCTGACATTTTCTTCATTGATCTGACTGCCTAATGAAGAAAATAACAACAGATTAATCGATAACAAAAACCAGACCACCCTGCTGATTTTTACTCCTCATACTCACAGCTTTTTGCTCCTGCTCTCATATTTCTCTTGTGCTCTTTAAATGCAGGCTGGCAAACTTCATGCAGGCTGTCACGTGTCTTTCAAAGGCCTGATTAATGGAATTCTGCTGAGATGGTTGCCTGGTTTGACCAGATGGCCAACTTTATGAAGAGTCCTGGGCCCTGTTCCAGAAAGGAAGTCCAACAAACTCTGAGTTTAACACTAAACCTAGTTGGTCAACTCTGAGGTGGGAAACTTTAAGTTTCCAGTTCCAGAAAAGCTGATCACAGTAGGTTCAGTCATCTCTGAGTATGTTCACCCTGACTTAAGTGCGTGAGTAGAGAAACAAAGCCATCATCAATGGAGCTCCGATGCCCTGCTTCACAGTGGCAGCTGATAAATAAAGAGCGGCGCGCCCATTTTAATCCAGGGGACCGATTAATATGAACGCATGTCAGTGTGTGGACCAGTCAGCCATCATTTATCCAACTTGAATTTTCTTTAACAGATAATGCTGGAATCCTTCCAAATTTTGCATTTGATTATTAAATCTAATTAATCAGTTGTAACCTGGCAGGGACAAAATGCAGGTGACAGCAACTGAAGATGAAGAGATGGAACAAGCAGGCGAGACACAGTTTACGTGTGGAGATATTAGCTAGACCCAGTATTTTCACAGAAACCAATGTCAAGGTTCAGACTTTACATTTTCAGATACTGTACCTTTTCAAAATGCTGTTAACGTCTGTATCTCAACATGTGGACATATTTCGGCGTAAAGTGCAGTCGGAACACATTCGTAACATCTGCAGCCTGGATTCAAAACGTCACTTTAAACTACATTTAGTCCCCCTTTTAGAGTATCATCTGGCTTTACCAACTGTGACAGGGATTTTTCTATCAGCGTGACCGATTACAACATGACAAATGTTGTCATACATTATTACAGTAATGCATGACAAATGCTTCAGTGAAGAGGAACTGTCTGACAAGCTGACAGCCACCTTTATGTCCACAGAGTCACAGAATTAGAAAGATGTAGCCTTTAGACTTTTATCTGAACTGATAATAAGCCCATGATATCCAGTAATCATTGTCTTTGTCCTTATATTAGTGACTGATTATTATAGGCAATCTTTATAAGACTGCCTATTCTGTTTGGTTTTAATTTAAAGATGTATTGAGTTTTAATTCTATGGTGTTTTCCAAATGTTATTTTATCCATACTGTGTGTCCTTTACTGTCTTGAAAGGTGCCTATAAATAAAATGTATTATTGTTATCATTGTCATTGTAAAAGAAGTTGATAAGAACGTACTAATAACCAGGATTTCCTGTTTTTTAAAGACCTATTTGAGCAAATTAATGTGGTCCTGTTTGTGCTTTGATATCAACTGTGTGAATGAGCAGCTGTCTGACACCTGAAGCAGTGTCAGTCAGTTGGTTGAGGTGCAGCAGGAAGGGAGGAGTCAGAGAGAAACTCGAGGGTTTGTTGCGGAAAACCTGCCACTGAAGTAATTTAGGTTTACAGAGTCTGTTACCCTGGTAACTGACTCAGAGTTGAAGTTAACTCTCTTTCTGGAACAGAAAACCCAGCGTTTCCTCTCATGTCAGAGTTAACAAAATAAAAGTTTTCACTTAACCCACTTTCTGGAACAGGGCCCTGGTGGCTTTTAACGCCTTCCATTTCACAATAAATTAAGTTCACTGTGCTGCTGGAACAACTCAATTTTTTTCTGCTTTTGTCTGGATCTACAGTTTGTCACGAGTAGATTCCAGTTGGGTTTAAACATCTAAAGAATAAATAAAGGAAACAGTCTAAACTTGTACTCAATCTGGAGTACCACAGCAAAGTGTCTGAATTCCTTTGTTGTACGGTACGGTCAAGGTGATGAACAAAAGGTAACTTTATTAACAACAACAATAATAAATAAATAAATAAAAATAACAGTGAACCCAACAAAAGCAATAATCAGTCAAGAAAATGAGAAGACACAGGAAATGTGTGCTCCCATCACAGCGAGGCTGAGGGACAGGCTGACAAACATGATGGAAAAAGAGTGGAATGGAAATACACAGAGAAGTAATTGAAAACAAGGCGGGGCAGACAATCACAAAGGAGGTAAAAATGAGCAAAAAGAGAAGCACAGATTAAGTTGTTACCAAAATAAAACAGGAAGGGACTATCAAGAGACATCTGGACGTAGCGTCCAGATGAACAGATTCAACTTTTTGGGATTCTTTTACCTGGATTATTGAGCATGCACCAAGAGACTATCAAGAGACTCACAGAAGGACAAACAGGGTGACACAGAGAGGTATAGGGGACACAAAACTTGACCACAACATTTATAGTTGAGTGATTATAGTTTTTGGCTTTTCAGAAAAAATAATAATAAAACAATCCCACACTATAAAGTACATGAAAAGTAGGCCTGTTGAGATTCTACAAAGCTCTGATCTATCTGGGTTTACAAAACTAGTCAGCTCTTTTTTTTTTTTCAGACAGCAGTTTCTTCTTCACACTTTGGACTTTAAAAAATATATATATATAAAAAAATCCCCATCTTTTAAGTCAGTCAGTTCACTCTAGCCTCAGGTTTGCTTTTGTGTTGACAAGGCTCTCGTCATTTGTCACTTTCTACCCATCATAAATTTGCTGCGACTTGACAAAATTATTCCCCATCATAATTCTGGACTGGCTTTTGCACTCTTCCTTTCTCCTCCGTCCTCATTTATCATTCTAAAATACAAACAACTCATTATTATCAATTATTTGTGACTTGTGTTCATTCAAAACCCAATCATTATCTCTCCCCATTTGTCTCAATATTACATTTTAGGTCAGCCTATTCTTCATGCTGAGCAACATTACAGAAATCTCTGCTGAACATCAGAATGGGGCGAAGGGAAGGAAAAAAGAAGCAGCAAAGACTGATTTTGAATAATTAGAGCAGTTAGTGAGACAAAGCAGCATACAGTAAGAAACAGTAAAAAGGAGAAAGGGAACGGGAAGGTGTGTGTGTGTGTGGGTGGGGGGGGGTATGAAGACGGGTGGAAATGAAAGACTGATTCTTTGTGCGTCACTTTGCTGATGATAAAAGAAGCTTCAACTGCATCAGTAGAACAAGTAAAACAGCAGGAAAGCTCTTACTTTGAATTGCCTGCTTCATAGCCGGGGAAAGTATTGCCCTGTTTTGCTGAAAGTTACCGAAGTATAAGTGTTTTGTTTTTGTTTTTTTGATTTGCTAAATTAACAATGATGTGTTAGTCTCTGAAGTTGCAAGTCAGGAGTTTTGGGAGTTCTTACCCACCCTCTTATTTTATGTGATGATCTTATTGAGCAGGCTTACAGCAATCTCAGCTTTACACAATTATTTTTATCTTCTGCTAACTTTTTCTGTAAGGACAAATCCACAAGGACACTGCTGTGATTGTGCATACATTAATCCGTTTTCAAAAGAAGATAAAGACTCATTTTTTGGGGGGGAAATTTTTGTCGAAACAGCACAAGCTTCTGGCCTGTGGGTGGGTGTTTCAGGCACACTGCCACCTACCTTGTGCACTGACCGGGGCACATTATAGTCATACCTTATTTGTTCTTAATGAAAAAGTAGACATACTTTTGGTTATGTACCATGATGTAAGACATTTCATATGACCTAGGTCTGATATAACCCAGCCCTTAGGAGGAACCATTGTGCTTTCAATTTGTATTACAATTGAAACACAGAAGCTGGCTAGCTTAATAATTTTAAACTTTCTCCATTTGCACACTGAATTTCTGGATTATTTAATTTTAAGCTCACAGATCATGTCCTGTTCTACCAACAAAACAGAATGATCTCTCTGGACAGGCTGGTATTACAACTTATAGTTACATTTTTTAAATTAAGTGACCTCTTGGAGGCATCTCCATAAAAGCGTGTATAATGCACGCTGTTGTTGTGGCTCCATGGTGTAGTACATATAGTGTAACACATTTCCCTTACATGCGAAAGATCCCCATAGACATAAACCCATCCTCAGGTGGGTCACAACCTAGTCCCAAGCCCAGATAACTGGCTGGGTTGCTTCAGGAATGGCATCTGGCATAAAATCTGTGCCAAACATGTGGATCCATCCACTGTAGCGACCCCTTGGGAAATAAGAGAGCAGCTGAAAGTACTTTCATAATGTGCGTTGGTGTTGTAACCTGGAGACAGGGTAGAACTCGGCAGCCTGGACATTTAGAGATTGGAGCTTTGTAACATGTGGTGGTTAATTCTAACCAGGATCTCTTCCCAGCCCAGGAGTGTTTGTGCTAAGTAGTTGTAGTGCTAACCAAATTTCAATTTCAAATCAAAGTAACTTACAATAAAAACCTAATTTAAAAGTCATTCCAGATGCAACTTCAGTCTAAAGTTACGTGTATTTCTGTCACTTTCACCCCTCTTGTTTCCTACCTCTGCCCCCATAAAAGGGACCTGCCATATTTTTTTGTCATACTGCTAATCTGTTAATCATGCAAAGCTGCTCTAGTAGAGTCCATCCATTTATTTTGGTGGATGGAGCCTATCCCAACTGTCATAGGGTAAGAGACGGGATACACCCAGGACAAGTCGCCAGTCTATCACAGGGCCAACACAGAGAGATAGACAACTATTCATGCTCACATTTAAACCAATAGCCAAGTTAGAATCTAGTAATTCAATTCAATTCAATTCAATTTTATTCATATATTGCCAAATCACAATGACAATCACCTCAAGTAGAGTCCAAGTATAAAAATATAGAGTTCAAACTGAGCATAAGAGGGGCCCTTTAATACATTTATTAGTGGTCTTTTTTATGTTGTCTGGATATAGCGATGGCAGATTAACATACTGTTGAAGTTCAGAGCACCTGGCAGCTGTGTAAGTCTTTCTTTATTGTGTGACAGGGTTGCCAGTCCAGTGTCCAGAGCTGGTATACTGAGGCAGTCGTCAGGCAGTGGCAGCACCACAGCACGATGTGTGTGAATGTATATGTAACTACTGGAGGTGGTATATTGGTATATTGGTAGGATAAAGGTATTCATGTAACTTTTGTGTAAAATAGGTCCAAATATTTAATCCACTGCGACACTTCATAAGCAGCCCAGTTCTGCCTTGTGACTGGAGTGAAGCGACAATGTCAATCATACTAGAAGTACTCAAATCTGTATTAACATTGTCAGTAGTAAAAAACAAACAAACATAGTTTTCTGAAGAACACCAATGTAGGGATTGTTGTCACAACAGAAAATGCCAAACTTAATCATTTCTGCCTTTTGGTAAATAGTTTTTTAATAAATAATAACAAACATTAAGGATATATTATACACCGATTCTTAGCAAAAAGCTTTTATTTACTCAAGTCCACCTTTTTTCTACATGCCAGTATATTTCATCCTATAAATCAGCTGCTAAGCCTTTCTATATTTATCTTCTCTTCTTTTGTTCATGGCCCTGAATCACTGTTTCCCCACTGTGACCCAGTAATTATCCAGAGCAATAAGACTTTTATCTAATATGTAATTGAAGTGGTGTACAAATAAGTAATATTGGTGGCTGAGGAGCAAGCCCACCCAAGGCAAGTAATGAACAGGCATTTAGAAGAGAGGAAGACATATCTGCAGGGGAGCTGTGTTTTGTTTTGACAGTGATGCTTTTAGGAAATCGCATCGCTGTTACAAGGGTTTACTTTTATTAAAATGGTCGTTAAGACGAGTCAGCGGGGATCATTCTTTAGCACGGGGTGTACCTACTGTTTAAACATTAGTCTTCAGAGGAACATCAGGGGTATGAAGATGAGTCAGAAGCACTGGTTGTATTTGGTGCCAAAGGAGCACCTTTGAGTTTTAAATGATCAAATGAACTGAAGCATAAAAAGAGAAATTGTTGCCATCTTCTTGAAATACAAGGTCTTGGGAGCTTTTTCACTTTAGTGTCTCATTTAAAGAAATTTAAAAAAGAAAAATAAAAAAACAGTGAGGAAGAGCGAAGGTGATCAGTAGTGTGGCTTCATCATGCCAAATAGAGAAGCAGGTTCGAAAGAGCTGTCGTGAGTTTGTTGGGAGAGGAGGGGAAGGGTGAAAGGGGAAAGATGAGAGTGGGAGAGAAGTACCACGTGTGGGGGAGGGAAAGGGCAGATGCACCCGTGATGAGGACAGGAGGGTGCCAAGAGGACCTCCCCTACACACAGAGGCATGCACACGCGCACGCGCACACACACACACACACACACACACACACACACACACACACACACTGGAGCGC
>VUQS01060443.1:5028-24308 GCA_015108495.1 Heterochromis multidens
TTGCTTACTGTCCCTGTATCAAGTGCTGAAAATACTCACATGTCAACAGCATATGGTTGCTCTGGCATGATGTTATGCTCTTCAGAGTTCTGTTTTGTTATTGAGAGCTTGTGGAGGTATCATCAGCCATGTGGAACAAAGACTGTTGATGCATTTCACTGATCTGATAGTATAGATTTTCAAAATCACTGTTGCATGAAGGGAAGCATTTATGCTTCATTAACTACACAACTTGTCTTGAGAGAGACTTTTAACATGTATGCAAGTTTCTGCATCTCATAGCTGCTTAAACTCACAGGTCGTGCACCATATTGTGCTCCTGGTACCTTTGGCAATACTGTTTTGTGTTGTGTTCCCAAGAGTTTGACTTAATGTATGTTTTTATTTATTTTCTGTCATTTATATACTGTTTCAATGGTAAATGCTCATTGTAAACATGGCCATGTACAAGTAATCCCTGTGAGACAAAAGCTTGGACTCCAGACTGCTCCCAACTCTCTGTCTTAGTTTTTTAACTATTCTTGGATTTGTATGATATCAAAGAAAGGGGCTGTCCCTAATATGGGTGTCTCAGATACACAGAATCCATATCCACCGGCTGTTCAAACCTTCTGTTTGAATGGGGTAGCTAAACTGAATAAAGCTGAATAAGAATAAAGCTTGTTTCATACAGAATGGACTGAGGGTTTGCATCAAGGCCCAGAATAAGATAAATAAGGATTATTTTGAACTGCAAGTCATGCAAAGCTGGTCTACAAGAGTATAAGAGTAACAATATGGAGCTGGTATGAACATAAAAGGACAACTTTTGTCTTGTTTACTTGCACTTTAAATACATATTTGCCTATTTAAAATAATATTTTAGCTGTCTTAAAATCATGTTGAAAAAAAATGCCTTCATAGAAAATATTTTTACTTTTTCATTATCTTGGCATCATAACCAAGCTGTGTATAGTATTTCTGGAGTTTTCTGATACCCAACGATAATTATTAGTTAACCTAATATGTTGACGGTCTGTTAATTGAAGATTGCACACCGTTTTCTCTTCCTCTCTGCAGCTCTAATTTTTGATGGTACCACCAATCCGGTCCACCCAAACACCATTGGAAGCATTGATCCTCACTGTAAAGTTGGCGATGTAGTCCAGGGTAAATATACAATATGGCTGAATTTAAATTGAAAAAACAGTAGTTTTAATGTGTGAAAGCAATTTTTCCCCTTTTTATTTCTTTATTATATTTTTTTTTTCTTTTTTGTACTTCACATCAAGATTCCGCTATATGCTGCGTGTTTCTAACATGTTCTCCCTTTACTTTCTCAGATGCCTTCAAAAGTGCCAAGATGCTTTGTGACCAGTACTACCTCTGCTCCCCTGACCTGATACTTCAGGAGATGAATCGTAAGTTTACACTGAGTTAATCCGCTCAGATTCAAAGATTCAGGATTTGGGAATTCTGGAAGTATGTAATACAGTCCATAGTGACCCATCAGCACTGTACTTACCCAGGTGTGAAAATCTTTAAATGCAATCATGCAAACATCCCAAAGGGTGAAAGTCATTGCAGTGCAATGAAGTGATTTTAGTAAAGAGCAAATAGACCCCGGGCCTCCAGTATGTACGCACAGTGTGAGTGGTTTTATGTAAGAGAACACGATGGATCTGAGAGGCCTCTAAATATAGCAGTGTCTGATTTGATGGCTAAGCGAGCCCAGCTGACCACATCAGGCGGTATTGACACACTGACTTTTTCCTCTCCATCCTCACAAAGCGTAAAACCAGAGTACAGCAAAATAATTGCCACTAATGGAAATCATCCATGAGTGGTTAGAATAATGAATTGTAAATGAAGTGGATGGAATAAAGAAACTCTCGTGTTGTTTTTTTTCCCCTCCTGTGCAGTGAAGAAGACAAATCATCCAATAAACATTGTTTATGTGCCATCTCACCTTTATCACATGCTGTTTGAGCTCTTCAAGGTAGGAGACCCAGCTGCCAGTTTTGAATAATATGTGCATGAGTGACTTGATATTCCAAAACATCTTGAAAATGAGTTTTATTATCTTAAATATTTCTTTTTATAGAATGCTATGAGGGCTACCATAGAGACTCATGAGAGCAGCAAGAACCTTCCACCTATTAAAGTCATGGTCTCTCTTGGAGCTGAGGACTTGACGATTAAGGTGAGTTGCAGTCTTATTTAAAAAAAAAAAAAAATCTTAAAGGGACAGTTCACCCCAAAATCCAATTTGCCTGCATGTACATCAGTGTGGTATGAGTTGCCCAGTTTTGGAGATGATGTTTGTAGAGATGTCTGCCTTCACTTGAGCATAATGGAACTAAATGGCACTTGCCTTTTGTGCTCAAAGTGCCAAAAAATACTATTGGAAAAAGTCAGGCCTCAGTCACACACACCTAGGCTGGTCGGCAACCTCTGGTCACTAGGGAAAAATGTGTATTCCTCGACCAGCTGACCAGTGGTTGCTGGAATTTTGCTGGCTGTCACCAGGTGAAATCGAGTGACGTACCAAAAACCGCCTTGTGATTGCTTTGGTTCCTAGCAGTTACTTCCTGAGCTATAGTGAAACTTAAAATGTAATGCAAACCGGAAACAGCAATGTTTGCCTTCAAAGTAAAAGTTGCGCTGTTTGAAATGTGTT
Organism: Heterochromis multidens; assembly: GCA_015108495.1. Lineage (NCBI taxonomy): Eukaryota > Metazoa > Chordata > Actinopteri > Cichliformes > Cichlidae > Heterochromis > Heterochromis multidens. Next base: position 7,688 of record VUQS01060443.1, read on the forward strand.
TGTTGCAGGGTTAAAACACAACTTTTACTTTGAAGGCAAACAATCTCCATTTCTGGTAGCGTCACACATTTCACAGTTTCACTACCGCTTGGCAAGTAGTTTGCAAGCTTGTGGAGACAAATGGGCATCTTCCAGGTAAACTACTGGTGACTGCGGCAATCTGGTAGGAACCAAAGCAGCTGCAAGGAGGTTTTTGATACAGCACCATATACCAACGAGTTGCAGAATACATCATTTTCCCTAATGATTGGGTTTTGCCAGGGGGTCACTAATTAGTCTCTATGCCTGTGTAAATGTGGCTTTAGCAATTGATTTCACAGCTGCCAGCAACCTTTAGCAACCACATGCCAAACGGTTGGAGAATACACATTTTTCCCCAGCAACCAGTAGTTGCCAGACAGTTGCCAACTAGTCTCTAGGCCTGTGTACTTGGGGCCTCAGCCAACTCAATCCAGTTACATGTAGGGACCTGTTTTCTTCCTACTGTACTACACCTGCCAACCATATCACTCTGCACAGTGAAGCGTGCATGTCCCCATGACGAGTGGCTTGTGACATGATGTAAACATTAATGGCATGCCCCCTTAGCTGAGTGGTACACTTTATTTTGATGGCAGATGGAGGCATTGGAAACAAAATGGTCCCAACATGAAACTACTCATAACGCGCTTTGTGGATTTTATTTTTTATTTTTTTGAGTAATCAGTTCTGCTGCTGCTTCAAATGTGTTTTTGTCACTCTGAGCACCTCAAAATAAGTGTCAATTAGTTCCCTCAGGTGCAAGCAAAGGCAGGCATCTCTACACCCGATATCCCCAAAATTGGGCACCTCAGATCAAAGTAATCTAGATGGATAACTGGTACTAGAGGAAAAATATGATAACTCATTACCTCAAAATCAAATGATTTGAAAGTGCTTTAAAAAAACAAAAATGCACAGCATACGACCCTCTCCACAGCCAGACTCTGGATTCAGATAACATCTTTAATGTGGTGGGAAAGAGAGAGATCAAACATCATCCTTGGTGTGAACTTAGTCTTGTTCTGCATCTATTAATGCAGGTTACTCCCAGGAGTTTCCTCCCATAATGTTCTAATATATTTACAGCAGGTGGATTAAAGGGTTTAAATTGCCTGTAGGAGTCGATGGCAGCTTGGGTGTTTTTATGTTTGTGAACAAGCACATATAAAGCAAGGTTAATGAAGCTTGTAAAGGCAAAATTATTTCACAAGTTAATCCTTTTTATTGTTGTCACTGTACCCGTTAGTATTTCAGAATCAGAATACTTTATTAATCCCTGAGTAAATGATGTAATTTAGTACATTAATCATAGGGATGTTCCTGGCGACTAATTGTTTAGTTGACTAAACAAGGGGGGAAAAAAAATTAGACTAACCGACTAATCTAAAACTAAGAAACTCAAGTATCAAGTTCAATTTGAGGACCGTTTAATGGACAATGTCAAAAACTGTCTAAACAAAGGCATTTTAAACCATTAATCACATTCTTCAATAATAAATCGTACTTTAAATGCTGCTTAACTGTGTGGCACCTCACATCGTGCATTATGAACATTGTGTGGTATACTCCAAACAGACAACGAAGAAGAAAAAAACATTTTATGATGTTTTTATTACAATATGATGACGTCAGCCTGCTAACTTAAGCGGCATCATTGTGATGTCGCAGGGCGTTGTATTGAGGGGGGGGAGTTTAACTTTGACCTTGGGCACTAACAATTAAGGTCAAGGTTAAATGCTTAGCCAACCTAGGTACTCATGTCCACCAAGGTCTAGTATATTGTTGTGAGGTTTGAAGATGATCCATAAAAAATTGTGGGTAGTATAAAGTTTTTACTGATTTTTCACATTTGGTGTGACCTTGACTATGACCTTATTTTTCACCAAAATTAATTCGGCTTGAGCTGTTGTTGGTATCTACCATCACACAGAACTGATTACATACTCCCTCCCTTCAGAGGGAGAATTAATTAGATTAAATTAGATTAAACAACTAGTACGTCTGGTACCGACTAGTGACAATGGTGACGATTAGTCGACTAGTCGCGCACGTCCCTAATTAATAATACAGGCATATTCCACACAGTACGTGGCATGCAACTGAGTTCAACACTAAACTTACCTTCCCTTTTGTTGTGTCCACTCAAAGCTTTCTCTAAACATGTTTTGTAATGACTTCACCCTCAATTAAGTACAGTGCCTACTGGCAAATGGAGCTCTGATAAGATTAGCACCATAGGCTGTGTGCATTCATACTCATAGAGCCTATAAATCTTGTCTTAATGCCCATTGCCCATTTGTCACCAAGACACTGTCAAGTCTTCTTGTGCCTGACTCACTTGACTACAAGTGACATACTATAATAAACAAAATGTTGTTGGTCTCAGCTCTTATTTAACAAAACTCAGGACTTTAATGGGGCACATGTTTATTTTAACAGTTCCACTTTGTGAATTAAATGACAGTTTGTTTGGGGGGTTTTTTTTGTCTGCACTTGAAATTACAGTCTTCTTATTTATGCTTTCCACCTACATCTACCTTCACTACCAGCAGCAGCCTCTGACAAATACAGGCCATCCACCTCTTGCAACACACCTTTGTCATGACAGTATGTACACAAACATAAGCCACTTGGCTTCCACCCTTAAGTTGAAGCCAAGTGTTCGTGACAGGCAGGCTCATCTCTCTTCAGTTCTGTCCAAGCACCTCACATCATTCTCTATCGCCGTCCCACCCCTCTATTTTTACCCCTGCCCATGCTGTAGGTGAGTGACAAGGGTGGCGGTGTCCCGTTTCGTAGGATCGAGAACCTTTTCAGCTACATGTACTCTACTGCTCCTGCTCCACCGATAGGAGACCACAAATGGCCTCCACTGGTAAGTAAAGGCAAAGGAGTTAACTCATTAACAACTTTGCACAAACAAACACAAAATGTTTATTCAGCAGGTTTTAAAGAGCGCTGTTAATGGCACCACATGATGTTTGGTTGACTTTCTTTATAGCCTCCAAGCATCATATTGCTTATTTAGGCATTTAAAATTGAAGTATTGCCCTAATTTTTATTTCTCAAAAAGTGACCTACAGTCACAAAACAAACTTGACTAAAGATCTGTTTGTTCCATGGATGAGTAGTGCTGCTTGCAGTATGACAGAACAAAGCCTTCTTAAACCCTTGATCTCCCTTGTCTCTCTGTACAGGCTGGCTTTGGCTACGGTCTGCCCATCTCTCGTCTCTACGCCAAGTACTTCCAGGGGGACCTGCAGCTCTACTCCATGGAGGGCTATGGCACAGACGCTGTCATCTACTTGAAGGTGAGCCAGGCAGGGTGATCATGCATGAAACTGTGACAAGAAGCCGGGAGTTTGAAAGTCTGGAGCGCATAAGAAATAGAAACTGCCCTGTGCCATGCCTTTTGTTAAACACAAAACCAGCTCTCCAGACCTGTGGAACTGGTGCAGGTAAGACAGGCCATTTGTAATTACATCTTGTCGTTTTGTCCCTCCAGGCGCTGTCCACAGACTCCATCGAAAGGCTGCCAGTGTACAACAAAACTGCTCTGAAGAACTACAAAATGAGCCAAGAGGCTGACGACTGGTGTGTACCCAGCAAAGAGCCCTTAGATCTGAGCAGCTATAAGGTGACCAAGTGAAAATCTCTTCCAGGCAATACATACAAAGAAGCCTCTAGAATATGTCTTCATATTCCCATGTCATCTTCTTCCAACAAGATGGGAACCAGACTTTGCTTTTTCACTCTGAGAATCCTCTCCAGACTAGAGCAGACAAAGTGGCCTTTTTAATTTCAGCCTGTTTTTAGCAGTAGTGTGTTAATGCTTTCTGCACCTGTTATCCTTTTCATGAGAAAATGCAAACATCAAAAATGGCTACTAACAGGATGTGCATTACAGTCACCTCTCAGACTTTGGTGAAGTTGCTCCAGTGTTGCTGAACTACACTCGGTATCAGTCAGGAGTGTGGGATGACATTCTCGAGGAAGAGACAGGCAGGCATCATGCAGCATGTTGTGGGTATTTAAAATATATGAGTGATTTCATACAATATTGCTGTTGAAGATTTTTCACATCCATTAAAAGTTCTTACAGCTGTTTAAAAAGGGACATGTGGAAGTGTTCAGTTAACAGGAAGCACCTGTTGTTCAGCCTTATCACAGCAATTTCACCCAAAGGCTCACTTTATTCAAATACTTGAAGTATTTAAACTAATACTCGTGTTGCACATTGTTACATTTTGCTGTACTGTAATGCTGTTTGGTGTGTAGATCTGAACAAATATTTGACTTTGAGCGATTTTGTGCATGAAAATTAGTTCAGGATTTTTTTGATATTTTCAACCTTTTAAAAAAAAATGTAACCACAGTATTCACACTAACTTAAGCTAACATCAGTTTTCTGGACCAGGTTGAATGTAATCCACTCTTTCTGTGCATTGTTTTGCATTAATTACAGAGTACAAAGAGCAGTACATGATAGACTCTACAGCAGACAAAAGCCCAAGTTCTCTCTGATTTACCACAGCCAGCTACAGTAGCGTTTGCCTGCCTTGGTGGGAGGTTTAATGCTTTTGGACAGTTCAATGGGGGCAAATGTTATTAAACCTCAGTGGATGTCATGTTTAAATTCTCTACCATCTTGTGATTCAATAAGTCAAGGGCAGTGTTGGATCTTTTGTTACAGTGTGCCATATGAGAACAAAATGCCCTGGGTCCACATGTTTTGCATATGAACAGGTTTTTTTTTTGTTTTTTGTTTTTTTTTTTTTTTAAATGTGTTAAATCCATCTTAATCCTACAGTATGTACAGAATTATTTTTATAGCTACACTTTTTGCAGCTGAAAATGTTGTAAATACTGTAAATGCAATCCAAATGACAATAAAAAGCAAACTGAGTTTAAAATGTTACTCTTTTATTTTTATGCCGTCTGCTGTCAGTTAATTAAGCATACAGAAGTGATTATATCAATCAGTGGATTGTCCCTATGGTGCAGCTGATTAAAGCTGTGGGGGACGAAAGGAGAAGAGATTAGGGAAAGAAACAAAGCAAAGAGAGTTTGCCGCTCAGTGTCACTGAGTCTCCTCTAAAACTGGTGATGAGGTCAAGTTCTGTAACCCTACCCTGTAGACATTCCACCACGCTACCCTTGTGCACTAAAGAAATCTCACCATGTACATGACCACTCAGAACTCTATATCTAGATATTTCCACTCAGCTGCTCTTCCACTGCCTGAGGGTACAAAGAGTTACACCACTATTTTGCCAGGAAGTGACAAGAAGGAACACACTGGCTTAGTAGTTCCTGGCCCAGAGCCCAGTAAGACAGAGGTCATGTTTGGGTAAACAGACTAAGGCATGTGCTTGTGGTTGTTGGATATCTGGGGAGTGTGAGACTCATGCAGCCAAAGTGTAAAAGCCTAATGGGAGTTCTAATAATAGCTGGCTTCTGCTGGCTTTCTTTTTTCAAGATATGAAAAGCGAGAGACGGCAAGAAGCAACATTCATTTAACTGTGTTTGAAAGGTCACTTAGAGATGCTAGCTCTAAATTCTAGAGTGAAATGCTTACTTTTTTTTTTTTAAGCTTCTCTGGAAACCCTATCCCATTAATAATTTACTCCGAGAAGCAATCATATTAGCAAAATCATAATAATAGCAAACCTTATTTCTTCTCAAAGCATGTCATGCAATGTCCTTTAAAAAAAATATATATTTTTGTAAAGTTACAATTAATTTGCAAATTTTGTAAAACAAAAATCTAAACTTTTTGTTAATACAACTTGCAGCTTTTATCTCAAGTACAATCCATATTATTACTTAAAAGCATAATTACCGTCCTTTGATTGTGGTATCACTTCATTTTTAACGATTTCAAGTAAACTTTTTTGTGTTGTATTTATATGATAAAAACCAATCAGGGTCGTTTTGAAATAAACACACTACCAGCCAACCCAGAGATGCAATCTTTTCCAGCATGTCCTGGGTTTGCACCAGGGTCTCCATTACATGCCTAAAACACCTCAGCTGGCTCCTTTAGATGTGGAGGAGTAGCAGCTCTACTCTGAGTCCCTCCCAAATGACTAAGCTCTTCACCCTATCTCTAAGGCTGAGCAGAGACACCCTTTGGAGGAAACTCATTTCCACCGCTTGCATCTGCAGTCTCATTCTTTCAGTCACTACCCAGAGCTCGTGAGAATGGGAACGCAGATCAACCTGTAAATTGACAGCGTCACTTTCATGCTCAGCTCTCTCTTCACCACAACAGACCGGTACAGCATCTGCACCAATCTGTCTGTCAATCTCCCGCTCCTCTCTTCCCTGACTCGTAAAGTAACCCCAACATACTTAAACTCCTCAACTTGGGGCAGCAACTAGCTCCTGACCTGGAGTGGGCACTCCACCGTTTTCAGGCTGAGAACCATGGCTTCAGATTTGGAGGTGTTAATTCTCATCCCAGCTGATTCACACTTGGATGAAAACTGCAAGCTGTGTGCAAGCTGGAGGCCATGGCTCAGTGAAGCCAACAAAACCACATGATCTGCAAAAAGCAGAGACGTGATCCTGAGACCCCTCGAACCCAACAGCCTCCAACCACTGAATAGAAATTGGTGGCAAAGGATAGCCCTGGCAGCAACTAACCCTGGAAAACGAGTCTGACTTGTTGCTCTCAATGCACACCAAGCTCTTGCAAAAATAACTAAAGCTAAACACACACTACAGGCAATTCTAGCACAGAATTTGCTTTGTGCTTTGTTCAGGACGTGCTGGCTGTGACAGGAAGGGCAAACAGTTGTTACCTTTCTGTCTGTGTTTCAGGAGCAAAGGTACCACCTTTTTCAAGTAGATTTTCCAGTCCCCCATTGGACAGTCACACCAGCAGGTGGAGTTTTCCTCGCTCCCAAGAGGGTCATTGCTGCTCAAGGGCATCTAGTATAGCAGTATCAGGTCTCCTTTTCATGTGTGGCATTCACAGGACACACTACAGCTGTCTCAGGTAGATCCAGCAACATCACAAACGTTCTGATAACTTCCAGGCTGGGAAGTTTCCAATATAGATGATGAATGCAGCAATGGAGTCTTTCTTTCTTGTAATGACTGACAGAGTTCTCCTACCCCCCTTGATACTGTGTGATACCAGCAATACAACATTTAATGCTTGACTTTATTACTGCCAAACAACACAAAGGGAACATTTTGTGAAATTAATACATTTACATACCTTGTTGTTCAGATAAACTAGATTTAATTACAGCTCAAGAACTAAAACCACTTTATAATAAATCAGTTCTGAGCTAACATACTGTACAGGTGTTGTATTTGATTTGGCATGCTCCCTCTGGGGATGCCCATCTGTTTTTGTTGATGAATGAAAGGTCCTGTGAGTAGCTTGTTTTACAGCCTGTATTGGGTTTATATGGGCCAGCAGCTGATCTAAATGCAGCCATAGATCTGGGTGTTTACCCGCAGGCTTACACTGGGGAGTGGAAAGAATCCAATAGTGCTCTGCTTCTGTCTCATACAAACAAAAGGCTGATAAACTCTCCATAGCAACAGCAACCACTGCCAAAGTACATTATGTCCATTATCAGCATGTTGGTGTGTACAAGAATTCTGAATGTGCCCTTATGTACATGTGCAATGTTTGAATCAAATTGCTCAGATATATGAGACCAGTTATAGACTACATATAAACAATGGCCTGACAGGCCAGACCCACTGGTTTGTGCACTGTTGTTTTAAAGCCTCAATTTGAAATCATAGACAGTATAACGGATGGGTGTAGCTTTTGGAACTGAAAAATGAAGCAAATGTGGAAGTGTCAAGCCTGCATTCTTTTTAATGGCCACCAGGGGGCGATACCTGTAGGTGCAAAAAAGACTCCTAGTCTTCCTGATTGGCATAGCTAACTCAAAATTTAAACTTACTAACTCAAAATTTCGAGAAAAGAATTCCAAATTTCGAGTTATGGATGCCATTTTTTTTTTTCTTTTCAGTGGCGGAAACAAGCTTCCATAGAAACAGCTCTCTGACTTGACCTCATTAAACTCTTGTCTGCCTCTATGGGATCAATCACTCATTTTGGGTGATTGAGCCCATAATGAGTCATTATTCAATATGACTCATTATGGGTCAAAGTCTGGAATTTTAACATAAGAATTTCAGCCTCAAGTGGCTTTTACAGGAAATGTGAAGATTTGTGAATAAGATATGGATTTATGAGATTTGCATGTCATTGCATTCTGTTATTTTTTTTTTTACATTTTGCACAGAATCCCAAATTTTTTTTTAACTGGGTTTGCAATTATCAGTATTATTTAATTGTATATAATAATATTGTAGTATATAGTATAGTATAGTAATTGTATATAGAAATGCATTTGGAACATGACAGATGCCGTTTTGATGAACAAATAAATAGTGATAATTGGTGATTTAAAAAAAAATTGGGAAGATAAACAACCTGCCTCATCTCAGTTAAATCCCTCGGTAACCTGTGGCCTAGTGACCTGCTACTGATATCCAGATCACAACATTACAACTGCCAGGACTGCCTGTGTGAAAGGGGCCTGTCAACACAGTGGCTGCCAGCAGAGACTAACATGCCAAATGTTTTCATCATGACAAACTAATTGTGATTTCAACAACAGTAAAGTGCACTGATTACTTTGCCAGTGGGGTGCTTTTCATAAAGCCATTCATTTTCTCCATATTTGGACTGGAGCTCCAATTTTCTTCTCAAGTTTCAGTCAGCCCACAATAAAACACAAGAACTATCTCATTTTCTTTTCAAGTAAAGAACTCCTGGCTCATTGTAATAATTGACTAATGGTGCTCAGTTTTTATTGCTGCTGTTACCCTCTAGTGGTCTGTTTTATTATAGAAACATCCACCTGTAGTTAGTTTGCATGGAAGCATGTACAGCATGTAGTTTGTAATACACTCACTGGACACTTCATTAGGTACACCTTGCTCGTACCTTGCCTTCAGAACTGCCTTAATTCTTCATGTCATAGATTCAACAAGGTGCTGGAAACATCCCTCTGAGGTTTTGGTCCATATTGACATGATAGTGTCACACAGTTGCTGTAGATTTGTCGGCTGCACATCCGTGATGCAAATCTCCTGTTCCTCCACATCCCAAAGGTGCTCCATTAGACAGACTGGTGACTGTGGAGGCCATTTGAGTACAGTGAACTCATTGTCATGTTCAAGAAACCAGTTTTAGATGATTTGAGCTTTGTGACATTGTACGTTATCCTGCTGGAAGCAGCCACCAGAAGATGGGTACACTTTGGTCATAAAGAAATGGACATGGTCAGCAACAATACTTACGTATGCTGTGACATTTAAATGATACTCAGTTGGTGCCAGAAAAAGTTGACATGAGTGGCACTCGGTGTGGTCTTCTGCTGCTGTAACCCATCTGCTTCAGGGTTTAACATGTTGTGCGATGTTCTTCTGCTTACCTTGTGTGTAACGAGTGGTTATTTGAGTTAGTATTGCCTTTCTATTAGCTTGAAGCAGTGCAGCTATTTTCCTCTGACCTCTGACATCAACAAGGTTTTTTAGCCCAGAGAACTGCTGCTCACTGGATATTTTCTCTTTTTCTGACCATTCTCTGTGAACCTTAGAGATGGTTGTGTGGGAAAATTCCAGTAGATCAGCAGTTTCTGAAATATTCGAATTAACCAGTTCGGCACCAGTGACCATGCCACATTCAAAGTCACTTAAATCACTTTTCTTCCTCATTCTGATGCTCAGTTTGAACTGTCTAAATGCATTGAGTTGCTGCCATGTGATTGGCTGATTAGACATTTGCATTAAATCTTTACAACTGTACAAAGATTAAATTTAATAAAATACTACTTGCTGCTGTTCTTAGCATACATTCTGAGTCTCATTAAAAGAAATTATAGCCTATTCCCTTCAAAAGAATAACACATTCACCACAGTACAACAGTTTCAAGTCACATTAGCTCCACCCCACTCTTCCTAAGTAGCACATTTCTCATCTTAAAGGTCAAAGCTGTCTTAAGGTGCGTAGCATGTACTACATTATACAAGAAGCATTTACTGCAGATACTCTTCAATTGTTCACTTAGCAAATAACTTTAATTTTAAAAACAGAAAAGTCAAAACCTTCACATGAATGTCAGTTTGACTTTTTTCACACCTTGGCCATCTGTATATGGAGTAATGAAACAGGTCATGAAAACTAAGCTGTTTTACAGTTTCACCACTGTCTGCTGACTGGACATCCTGAAGAAACTGCCATCACCACACAAATTTAATGTCTACGCTTGCAACAAGTCTGTGAAAAATAGCACCTGATGCCGTTAAACTGAATTTGCATGTTCTCCTTTTTTAAACTGAAATGGGTCATCCACTGATGAGTATATAAGGCCATGTTCAGACAGTGGTGGATTTTCTCATAATGATGAAGTGAAGAGGTAAGTGTAGCTTTAAACTTCCAGACATCTAACTGCACTAAAATTGGACGTCCAAACATATTTCATGTTTTGTCGTATTCATTTTTTCAGCACTTACATGGCCTGCTCTGGTGGGAAGCTTTTTACACACTCGGGTTATAACCACAGGCTGTTGACTGAATAGTTAAAGGTACAATTTTTGGATATTCATGGTACTGTAAGATTTTTTTGCAACATAAATGTAGTCTAACATTGAGTGTGTGAAGATATTAATGAGCCAGCCTGAGACTGAAGAAACTCAAGAAGTGGTGCAGGTGATCGCAATAATTCTATATAAATGCAAAAATGTTTGCAAATTGCATCTATAAAACCACTTACAATAATAATACTTTTCAATTTTTATATAACACGTTTAATCTCAACTTACTAACTTACAAATCGAATCCATAACTTTTTATTGTTGTTTTTAATTCAGCAAAAGTAACAGCAAACATAGCTAAATCTACAGATTAAATTTAATTAAATTTAATTAAATTAAATTTAATTTATTGCTTTATAATTTTATTTTCTTTGCCCTTTTTGTTTTTTAGTATAAATAGTATCAGTATAAACAGTATCTAAATATTTTTCTGTCATTAAACCCAAACCTTAAAAAACCCTTTTACTAAATTAATTCCAACGTCTTGCACTAATTGTATGTGATAAAAATAAAAACAAAGCATCAAGCATCTGGTCACAAATTGTGTTTCTCCAATAAATACTGACATTTGTACAGTGTTTTGTCGGGATTTATTCAACGAGTAAATGAGAAAGCATTTAAATGTCATCTTTTACATAACTATTGTGTAACTGTTGTTGTCCCCAGATGGTTGTCTTAGCTGTGGCCATGTTCGTAACATTGTCATCTTGTGCAGTTGGTTGCTCAGGGAACACAAATTCTGTGAGTATGAGCTTTGTTCACTGATGTTATAAAGCTAGAAGGCAGATGGAGCAAAAAAACATATATTATGCAACAAACGTTTTCCCCAGATGTCATTTAGCACAGACAGAACTGTGCCGAGCTTTTGTCACTGAACTCGAGAGAATAGAACATCACAATATGTTTAAGATCAATTACTTCAATTTGTCATATGAGAAAGTTTTGTTTCTTTTTTTCCAGTCTGAACTAAAACTTTGGCACCTGGAAGATCAACCTTTCGCTGTGCAACTAGCTGCTGTTCTCAAGGTGATGTAATAAGCTACCAAATTAGGTCAACAAAATTAATCAACAAGCTAACCAGTCTGTTAATTAATATTTCATTTATTTTAATAAATCACATTTGCTGCTTTTCATTTTATGTGATGAAATTTTAACACCTTTTTGTTTAAAACTTTAAGAAATCATGATCTGTATTTTTCACCTTTTTTTTAAATTTTATTTTATAGACCAGACACTTCATTGTTCAATTAAGAAAATAGGCAGGTTAATTAATACATTTTTTTGTTCTTATTTATTTTATGAACATCGGGCCTTCATCTTTGCCAACGATCATTATAGGTTGAAAACCGCTGATTTTACAAAAGTTACAAAATTTGCCATTTCATCCATTTTTTAAAAAGTTTTTATTCTTTTAATCATATCTACTGTTAATTTTGTACTGCTAAAGTCATGGTGGTCATGCTGGTTCAAATGCTTCTTTGCATTTTCTTGTGTTTAAAAATCAGTTTTCATCTTATACTCGATTTTTGAGACATTTAGTATGAAAATACTGGAATTTGCCTTAAAAATTTATTTTACTTTAAATACAGTGTTTGTTTGTTTTTTTATTACACAAAATACAATTAAAAAAACAAAAAATTAGACACATTTCCAACAATACAGCCCTCTCCAAACCAGTGCACAAATCCAAACCAATCCTTTACCACAGTACTATACACATATATAGATATGCACATACATGTGCACACATACATACACATTCATACGTTCCTCTTTTTTTTCTTTCTTGTTTCCATAATGACATAAGTATAGGTAACTTTCAAAGGTATTACAAATGACCTCATCGTTACTACTCTGCTTCTGTATGTATTGGACATCAGCTGGAGCATCTGGACCCACCATTATTATCATTATAATATCAGTCCTTATAAATCTGCATTATTTTTTTGAGAAGGGGTGGTTAAATGAGGCTGCATCATGTCATTCTGTCTAAAAATGCTCACTATTGCAGGAGATTGAGAGCCTGAAGTGTGAACAAACAACACTTCAGCAGCAGCAGAATGCTCTGACTCAGGTAACCTCAGTATAACTCCTTGTAATCTGTCTCCATACTGAACACCAGTTACTGAATGTGTTATTTTTTTTCATTCGCAGATGCATATATCAAGTCATCAGAAAACAGCTCAGAAGAAAGTAGGTCAGTGAATATAGTAATCAGCATTCTTTACTCAAAATATAACTATTTTCAACATGCACTCTTAATCCGGTATGTGCTGCAGTCTGCTAAATTGGTGGAAAATCTTTCTTCTTAAGCAGGAACACACATCCACACTTACAATACAAATGATATGGAGTACAGCTTTCAATCCTCTGTGGAAGACGCAAGGAGACGGGGTGACCCCTGTTTCCACTACACAGTCCTAGATCAGACCTGGCGTGCCACCAACACCACCACTAAGTTTAAGATGTGTGATCGGCAAGTCAACTGGAAAGGTAACTAACTAGACTTTCTGTATATAAAGCATGTACCTAATTTACTGAAGTTAACAATGACATTTTTTTTCCCATCTTCTATTGAAGGGTGGTACCGTCTTTTCTACAAGGGTAAGAGTCTGCAGATGCCTGAGAGGTGCGTCCCTGTGAACAAATGTGGCACCAACTCCCCACTGTGGCTGACCGGACCTCACCCAAAGAGGAGGGATGGTATTGTGACCCGCAATGTCTGCGGCCACTGGAAGAAAAAATGCTGCGCTTTCCGTTCCACCCCCATCAAGGTCAAGAAGTGTCCGGGCAACTATTATGTCTATCAGTTCACTAAGCCGACATCCTGTTATCTGGCTTACTGTGCAGGTATGATAGAGAAATGCATTATTCCCTGAGTGTACATTTTTGGGAGAATTTTGCTTCCATAAATTAGGTGTCTTTTGGATGCTGTAATTTTTAGACATTTCTTGAAAAATTAAGAAGATAAACATCTGCTTCCACCCACAGTCCATATTTGTCTTGATTGCTCTAAATGCATACCTTTTGTAAAGGTCTAATTCCTGCTCAAAACAGTGCTTTTCCTTTTTTAGCTTTAAGAGCAATGTCTGAATGATGCTGTATGTCTGTTCTCAGACATCAACACACTTGTATGCGGGCGATGCAGAAGAAACCAGTCCTGTGTGAGCAGAGATAAGATTAATTGGAGATGTAAGACAAACAAAAGTAAGTTATTTTTTGTCAATTTGAATGTGTCATACTAACCTCTTTCTAAAACTAAGGACTGTGACTCTCTTTTTGACACAAAGTGATCATAAATATATCAGAAATCGGGTGGAATTAGTCAACTTTTGGTATATTGACACAATACTGATTAAAGGACTGTGGAAAGTATTAACATTAAAAAGCGTCAGAGAAGAGGGGAGATTAATGTCATTAATGCTGAAGGGATGGAAGGCTTTGGATGTCAGGGACTTTTATTCTTCTCTGTTTGATAATAGCATTTCTTTGTCAGATGTAGTGCAACTTATTGTGTACTAGCATTGATTAAGATGGGCAATCAAGCACACATAGTGGCATGTATTGTTGTACAGCATGAATTAATTTAAGTTTATATCAATATAAATACAAGAGTTCAAAATACGAAAGCTTTATTTAAGAAACATATTTAAAAATTTTGATTATTTTAAGAAACATAATGAAAGAGGCACATTCTTTCTTTTTTGCCCTTGAAAATTTATTTGTAAGCATCTATGAAATTAAGTGATTTGGTATTGAACTTCCTTAAAGATGGGGGACCTGCTAGATAGCCCATATAAGAATGGTCAAAATCTTATCCTACGTTTCTCATAATGCACCCACAAAAGCTTCTCTTTATTAAACCGTCCCTGCCTGATACATATCTATTTCTTTCAAATTCATATTGCAGATTTGTGTTCATATGCCCATGGCTCAGTCAACTATGGTGGGCTCAACATCAGTACAACTATCAGTCTTTGTAATATTACCAACAATAATATTATCTGTTTATTTCAGTGTCTTCCAGAAAGATCCACTTCTTTGCGTCTTATCCAGCCCAAATCAAAGGCAAAATGAACAGGATCAAGTACAGCAAGGTGCTGGTGAATGTGGGCCAAGCCTTCAACACGAGGACTGGTATGTTCAGGGCTCCAGTCAAAGGAATCTACCAGTTCTTCTTCTCCACTCAGACAACCATTAAGGGTCTTAAAACCGATCTGTGGCTAGTGATAAATGGTTACTGGGTGGCTGTTTCTCGTGTACACGTCCCCCGTTCCTACAGTGTTGGAAGCACATCTACATATATGACGTTCCTCCGCAGAGGGGCTTTGGTCTATGTCACCCACAACTGTGGTAACTCTTGGGCCAATGCTGCATCCATGACTATTACATTTGGAGGGTCACTGCTTGTACAAAGTAAATGATATATACCTCAAATTTTTTAAATGGTGCTCACTGACATAGTGTATCACTTTTTATGTAACTGTATTTCAGGTATTTCAGCAAAGAAGAGATAAAGACAATTTTGGTCTTTATATCAACAGATTCACTGTTCTTGTAGTTTATTTTATTTTATTATTTTCTTGCTCATGCTAACTCATGCTAAATCAACCATTTCCACTGTCCTACCTACTCTGGATTAAGTATTGCTTAAATGTCTGCTTTCATGCTTATATGAAAATATTATTTTTTAAAAAAGACTTAAGAGTGTTGTTATTTTCTAAATCCATCATTACTGCAATTTGCATATTCATCTAAGATTAACTTTCAATTCAGTTTTATTTATAAAGCCCCAAAACACAACAACCGTCATCTCTAGGCACTATATGGTAAGGTAAAGACCTTACAATATTAGGGAGAAACCCCAACCATCAGACGATCTCCTGTGAGCAATCACTTGGCAACAGTGGGAAGGAAAAACACCCTTTTAACAGGAAGAATCAGGCTCAGGGAGGGGAAGCCATCTGCCATGACTAGCAAGGGTGAGGGGAAAGGGAAGAGAAAAAGAAGAGCATAGCGAGACAGGACAAAACTCAGATGATGAGAGAGAGATGACAAAATTTAATGACATGCAGCAGTGGTATATAAAAACCTGTGGAGTAAAATTTCTTTTACTTCTTTGAGTAGAGGAGAAATGCTCAGTGTATCACAGGAAGTCTTCCAGCAGCCTCACTTTGTATGTGAGGAGGATTTAAGAGGGAGCCAATGAAGACAAGCCAACATAGAGGAAATATGATCTCTCTTTGGAGTTCCTGTTAGTATTCTCGCTGCAACGTTTTGGATTAATTGGAGGCTTTTCAGGGAACTTTTAGAACAACCTGATAATAAAGAATAACAATAATCCAGACTAGAAGTAATAAATGCATGAACTAGTTTTTTCACCATCACTGAGGCAGGATGTTTCTAATTTTAATGATATTGTGCAGATGAAAAAAAGCAGTCCTACATGTTTTTTAAGAATAAGAATAAGAATAACTTTATTGATCCCAGAGGGAAATTCATATGTCTGACATAGCTTATCTACTATTTGTATGAGAATTGTAAAGCCTGATGGCTGTGGGTGCGAATTATTTTCTGTATCTCTCCGTTTTACAACGGAGCGAGAGGAGTCTTCCAGTACTGATGTTTTTTTTGTTCCATAAAGATGTTATAAAGTGGGTGATCAGAGTTGTTCAGGATGGCTTCTAACATCTTTAGTGTGCATCTTTCCACCACCTCCCCCAGCGTGTCCAATCTGGCTCCAATTACAGAGCCAGCTTTCCTCACTAGTTTGTCCAGTCTCCTTGCATCCTTGTTTCTGATGCTGCCTCCCCAGCAGACTGCAGCATAGAACAGCACACTTGCTACCACAAACTGATAGAACATCTGCAGCATTTTATTGCAGATGTCAAGAGATCTTAGTTTCTTTAACAAAAAGAGGCGGCTCTGCCCCTTTTTGTATAGTTCGTCTGTATTCAGCGAC
>VUQS01060448.1:0-12172 GCA_015108495.1 Heterochromis multidens
GTCACCTGATGCAAGATGTGGATGGGGGTTGAGGCGCCTGGGTGGGGATCTCAAGGCTGCATTGTATGTGGCTGACAGTTGGTGTCGTAAGCCACCACCTCTGTTCAATGATGGTCGTTCACAGTGGACATAGATGGCCTCTTTTACTCCTCTTTCAAACCATCTGTCTTCTCGGTCCAAAATGTGAACATTGGCATCCTCCAAAGAGTGACCTTTATCCTTTAGGTGCAGATGTACAGCTGAGTCTTGTCCTGTTGAGGTGGCTCTTCTACGTTGTGCCACGCGTTTGTGGAATGGCCGTCTTCAAACAACTTAAAGAAGTCCAGTCGCCTTCTTTCAATCTCTTAAAACTACCATGACCTGGATGACTGAGAACCTACACAGACCACATATGACCTGCATTTAGATTTTTTTTGCAAGTTGTAAAAGTTTAAAATGTTCAAAATTAACTGAAGATCAACAGACTGAAGAAACCACAGCTGCGACTTCATGTCCAAAGCCTGTGCAGTGTTGGAGGGATATCAACTGAAGCTGAGCTGTGGCTGGGCTGTGCTTTCATGTAATACCAGTTTGTACCACAAGAGGGAGCAGTGTGTCAGTGTGCCTTTTAATTTAACCGTTAAGGTGGGCGTCAGGGAAAAGGCAAAGCCTCTGAAGGAATCAGGGCAGAACTTAAAAGAAATATCAAAAGTTGAAGGAAGAGCAGCACACATCCCAAAACATCTCAACACACCTGCTGGTAAAATGCTGCCCCCTGCTGGTGAAAGATGTAGTTAACATATACAGATGGTAATTACAAACAGTACCTGTAACCCTCACACGACTGAGCTGTTTCAGCAACTAAAGTATTCTCTGTTCTACAGGTATCATTGATTTTTATGGCTCTCTGTGTTTCTCATCCCTTCGCTGTTTCGGTATCTGGGACGGATGTGCTAAAATGTTCTGATGTCAGACTCATGACAAATGACTGGTGGGAAATATTTTTATGATTAAAAATATCTCAGAGGTGCATAGAAACGTGCGACTGCTCGCTCTGTAGGAGGTTAACTGCAGACAGATGGAAGGAGAAGGGCTGGTTTTTCAGGGAAGGGGAGGAGGGAGGAGAGAGAGATTGTGGAGGGCTAGATCGGCAAGATTGAGGGAGGGAGCAAAACAAAGCAGCCATTTCTGTGGCAGCACTGTGAGGTAAACCGAGAGCTGAGCGATCAGCTGTGGATCTGCGTTCCTGTTCAGCTTCAGCAGCTTTGCACCATGACGGCCGGAGAAGGTAAGGCTGGAAATACGAGGAGCTCTCAGACCACACAGTTTGATCTGCTCACAGATTATCATCGTCCTTGTGGCTCTGTGTTCGAGCTGTTTGAGAAAACAACAGTTTTAATCTTTTTATGTAACCTGTTTTTTGATGCAAACTGTGTTCTGAGCAGCTTCTGTACTTTCCTGAGACCTCAGGCGATAGAGGAGCGAGTCTCTGCAGCAGCGTGGCGTTATAATTATTAGTGTGACTGCTGTGACGAAGCTGCAGTCACACTGTGATTTCTCCATGAAGGTGCACATGGTGGAGTCACATTTTGTGCCTCTTGTTTGGAGATGTTCTCACCTCCAGCCTCCTCTCGGAGCCTCGTGCGACGGCGTGCCCGAAGCCACCATGAGGCACTTTAATCCCGGTCCAGTGTGGCCGTGACGCTGAGCAGAGATGGGATTTTCCCTCAGTATAACAGTTACATGTGGCTGTATATCATTTCTGTAATTTGTTATGTAATCCTTTTGTTTGTCCATTTTTGTGTGTATATTTTTTGATAAGCTGACCTTCAGTTTTATGGAAGGAATATTCAGTGTATCAGTGCAAACATGGATGTAATGATCCTGGAAAATGGTGGTCTGATAATAGTACAGGAAAGAGTCACCCCCAAACAAGTGCTTCTGCAGCCAGCCCTGACAGGAGCAGCCTCCTCAGAGTTGACATGAGTATTCTTTTGCAGTTTTGCATCAGCAGCATCAGCAGCAGCTGTTTTAGAAATCAACCAAAGTGGAACTAAAGTTATTGCAGCACCTGGATTATGTGAAGAAAGCAGGTCATCCTCACAGTGGTGCGATTTTAAATAGGCTGATGCTACAAACCCGGTGAAGTGAATTTTCACTTGTCTTGATGCAGCACACGTAGAAACAACAGGAGCAAACCCAAAGTGCTTTCCACTCACTCAGTTTACATTTGCAGGGGACATTTCTGATTAGTTATCCTCAACAGAACCAAGTCAACAGTCTGCAGTGCAACAACAATAAAACCAGAAACAGACTTTCACCGTCAGCGCTCCTCTGACAGGAGAGATGACTGTGTGTGGGGATGGGGGGTGATCCTGGTCCTGTTCCAAACCTGCTTCTGTGCTCGGCTTTCACACGGCCGCAGCAAACCGGGCGAGGCGAAGGTAACGAGAGCCACGAGGCTAACAGGTGATTTTATCTGCAGGCAGAATCATCTGGGCCACAAAGTTTAGAAGAATAAATCCAGTGCGTTTTGTTTCAAAGCTTCATTAATGCTAGCAAGCCAGATGTTAACTTTAAGAACAGCTGGAATAAAAGTGGCTCTACTGGCCTGTGCCTAATGTTGTGTAGGAGTAAACTATTTTGGTTTATGGTTTTATTTTCTTCATATTTCCTTTCTTTTTTATGATTGCATTAAAATGTTTTATATTCTGTAAACTCCTGACAGGAGAATGATCCACTGAAACTTAAAGGCTCACTTATGCTCAGATGTTACACCTCCAGGCATCTGTGTGTTTTCTCTCAACATGAAATAAGCTGCAAGTTTGGTAATAAAATCTGAGTTTGTGTTATTTGTGCAGATCTGTGCACACTGAGGCTTCAGATGGAGGCAGTTTCTAACCACAGAGGAGAGCTGAGGGTGGCTGGGTGGGACGGCGTGTCAGCCGCTCACTTCTCAGTTTCTTCAACACAATCACAGTGTTTTTGTGACTGGCTGGATTCCCGAGGCTGTGTGTGTGTGTGTGTGTGCTCTGCTGCTGTTACATAAACCCTGCAGACTCTGCAGGTCTGTGTTTCCTTCAGTGTTCAGCTGTAACGAACAGATCTGCACCCTCAGCTTCATCATGCCAGCTGGTTTAACCGTCCATTACTTCACTGCAAAATAAAACATGTTCATTCAAGTTATAAGAGTCACTGAGTTTTTCTACTCATGTGAGATCACATCGGGGTCCGTCTGTAAAACGAGATCTGACTCTGATTTCTAGTATAACTGCAGAGTGTGAGGAGGAGAAAGGAGGGATGAGCGCTTCATTCTGAGGAAGCTCTTTGATCATGACACACAGAGAAAGCAGTGCTTTGCAGAGAGCTTAACATGCTTCCTTATGGGTGTGTGTGTGTGCTGTGTATCTGCTGCCATTGGCTGTTTTACTGTGTGGAGGAGGATTTGGCTTTAAAGCATTATGAGAGTCTGCACTGATAAAATAGAAGGTTCACATATGCATTTTACACTGCTGACAGCTGGAAGCAAACGTATTCAATCCCCACATAACTGAGGTTATTGGTAAAATGTACTAATGTCCAGCTGTTTGAAAAACCACATCACACCAGGACAGTTATTTTATCCAACAGCAGCACAAAATACTGTTTTTAATGTTTGCAGCTGTGAAATCATTCAGCCCCTGCAGGGAATTCACTGTCAGATCACACATTTACAAATGATTCTGCAGACATCATTAGCTCCTCTGTAAGCAAACATTTATCACAGTTTCAGAATCTGTTGTTATTGTCGTCACTCAGCACCAGGCGGGCAGCGTGGACACCCAACTGTGTGAACACGATAACTTGAGAATGAGGCGATGCAGGATTTTGAAATTGATACCATAGGTGCATCTCCCAGGAGGCTGAGGGGCAGCACCGGCGGCCGCCAGTATTTTTTACAGCCTGCATTTATCATTTCATCTGATTATATATCAGCAATATGACTAAGACAGGAGACTCATCACAAAGTTAAGAGCTCATTATCTGGCACAAAGAGCAGAGATACCAGAAAAATAGCAAAGACACTGAATATATCCAGAGAAACGGGAAGGAAAGTTTTCAGGTTTAAAGACCAGTGCTGACCCAGAAGCACAAGAAAAAAAACACTTTAAATATTAGTTTAATAAAGATATTAACCCCCAGTGTGTAATTAGGATATTATGTACAGATGAATTATTTTATAATAACTGATGCCCATAAACCTAATGTACAGTGGGGGTTGAATAACTTTGCTTCCACCTGTAGGTGTTTGACATGACCAATAATATGGCTGCTGCGTCACCTTTATTTTTATTTTTTGGCACATATAAGGTTAAGGGTTTGATACCAGCTACTGTTTTCAGATGCAGACACTCAGTGCTTTGGGTTTGTTAGTCAGTACACAGCTGACAGAGAGACTGTGTGTGAGGGTTTGGAGGACTTTATATGAAACAAAGGGAGATGGACAGAGACGGAGAGATGAGTATGAGCGTGCTGAATGATGCGATTGTCTTCCTGATGCTCTCTGCCAAGTGAATGGTGCAGCAGCCCTTCTGTCCCTGTGATTGTGGGGTTTAAACGGGGTCTTTGATGGGCACAGTGGCCCCTCTGCCGGGGAACAGGCTCCGGGTTATCTACTGCACCGAATATCTGTACAAACAGTTTGTGAATGGGCTCATTTGAGGGAACATAAAACAAATCACTGAACACTGAGACTTTATAAGAGAGAGTTCATTAATCCTATTCGATAACAGCAGAGATGGTGGTAAACGTAAATTCAGCAAACCTTGGAAGCAGTTTTTCAGTACCAATATGGCTGCCCTTCTAGAAGGACTTTTTTTTTTCTAGAAGGACTTAAATTTGGAGAATGTGCTGCTGAGTTGGAGCCACATGAGAATTTTTCACTGTTTGTGTTCTGCTGTCTGCAGCATTCTTTTTCTGTTCTTAAATATAAATATCCATCCACCCATCCCTACACCCATTTTCTTCTGCTTATCCAAAGTTGGGTTGCCATGGCAGCAGGCTGAGCAGGTATTCCAGGCTCCCTCCAGGTCCTCGGGGGGGATCCTGGAGTATTTACCTGGTGATTCTGTCTGAGAGTCAGAGTCATGTGTTAAAGGTACTCAGTGTCCATAAAACATGTGACCGAATGTTTCTCTGCACATTAAAAGCTGTAGTCCTGGTGAGCCAATCAGGTTATGAAACCTGCTCCATTTCGGCCGATTCCAGCTGTCAGTCACCATTCGAGTGCTTGCTCGTTGTGCGAGGTCGCCTCTGTGTGCAAACAGCTGATCTCTGCTGTCATGTGTCAAAGCACCAGGTGCCCAAAAACACCTCCAGAGGGAGGCGCCCAGGAGGCGTCCTGGCTGGCTCGTTCCTCTTCTTGGTCTGACTCTTTATCAGCCTGTCGTCCTGTAGATCTCGTTTGGATACACGTCCCTCTCTTGTAATGTATATAACGTATGGATTCCTCCTAATGTCCAGCAGGGGGCGGCTGGTTGTAAAAAGAAGGCTGACTGTATAGAAGTCTGAGAAAATGAGCTCACAGCCACATGAGCACTGTTTCAAGAAGTGTCTCAGTCCATGTGAAAATGCAAAAAATGAAGTCAGGTGCTGTCATGAGCATGCCAGAGCAGCAGGTGGCGATATAACCCTAACCGTGTAGAAATGTTGGCCAATCAAAAGCCCAGAGAAAAACAGTTATTAGGCAAACAAAGATGGCACATAGAGGAATAAGTGAGTTTGGACAGACAGTGAGGTTAAACTTTTTGATGTGACGTATGTGTACGTATGAAAGATTAGCAGCAGCATTTTGTTTACCACTGAAGAAAATCACCTCAGAGATGAAGACAAAGTCTTTGTTTTCCTCGTAAACGCAGAAACCGAGTTTCTGAAAATCGTTTTAAAAAGCTTCATTTTCAGTGACGTGAAACACCGTTTACATGACGACCAAAGACAGATAAAAACACATGGAAAACCTGCCCGCTGCTCACCTGACCTGTGACCTCAGCAAACACTTTCCTGATGAGTTTATTCACTTTTCACTATTTTTCCATTTTTGTATTATTTACTTATTATTTTCCTTTTGGATTTCCCTCTTTTTTTTATTTCCCAGAGCCTTATTTATTCAGTATTTGTTTTTCTGTTTCATAACTTTTCTCTCAGTCACACAAAGATGAGGACAAACAGGTTTATAGGTGATCTGATCACATGTTGATTGATGGCAGCTGAATGGTCTGACAGTGGCTCCTTCATGAGCTAAGTTTCTGTTCGATGTCCTGTCTGTAACAAACATGATCTAAAATGCTGTGAGACTAAATAAAATAAGTCTGAGGATGGTAAACATCAGGTTTCGTCAGCCTCCTCTGTGGTTTGTAGGAAAAAATAGGAAATCTTTATATGACATAACGCTGATCAGCGGTCAGCTGTCTCTTACGTAACACCAGATAAACTCCTGCAGTGAGTGATGGACTCACGCTCTGCAGCCTCATGGAGATCTCTGTTAGAGTCCTCAGGGCTCCACGAGGGGGACCGAAGGACAAAAGGGTGAAGAAGAAGAAAACAGAGAGAGCTGGAGGGATGGGAAGAGGCCCTCCCTCTGTCCTCCATTCAGAGAATTTTCCTGAGCTGAACTTTCTGTTAATCCCCCGTTCCCCTGGGCTTTTCTTCTCTTTGCACAGAGAAGATCCTCCCTCTTATATAAATCTGAGCTTCACACTGATTACTGATCACTGCACCCGCAGCGTATCCTGACACCTAGTGGACAAAAAAGGCAGCACATCCTTCAGTCCTGAATCAACGGTGTGCATCTTTATTTTCACTGACAGGTTATTGTAGTGAAATAAAAACTAGACTTTAGAAGAAATGAAGATGTGTGCCTACAAAACTCAAATAAAATAACTGATAATAATTATATATTTTTAATCTGACCAAAAATCAACCCCCAGTGTGGCTATTACCAGGTGTCCCTTTTATGTGGGAATGCACAGCATTTCTAATCCCACACACTGAGAAAAACATCCCATATTTCACACTGCAGGACAGGAGTTTTAACTTCCTTCCATGCTTATTGTATTTACTGAGTTCAGATAAAGTGTATTTGTCGCTGACATGATCAGTGCCAAACCTGCAGAGTTTATTTTTTTAAATCAAACAAACCAAAATTTCAGACCTGTCCCACACAAAGCTGCTCTCTGTCCCTGCCTCCATTTCTTCAATCACACACACTGGAAACTAAACTCAACTCAGTTTTCTCATGAAATCATTTTTTATGTGTTTGGTTGCTTCTTTCCTTGTGTTGCTGATAAATGAGCTGTAACAGTGAAACACAGAGCAGTAACACCTTCTTTACACTCAGTTACAGCAGTTCTTTTTCATACATTTACAGACCACTCTAAAAGCAGTCGTGTATAGATGATGAGAAACAGAATGAAATGAGTCTGGTTTTAGTCAGACTTCTTTCCTTGGAAAAAAAGGCTCAATAAGCTGCTGACGTCCCTCATGACCTCCACCTGTTATGTGTGATGAAACCTTTACAGAAAGATGGAGGTGATGTCCGGAGGCCTGTGGGGCGACTGCTGCTGTCACCACTCATTTACCTTCAGACGCTCTAATGACCCGCCTCAGGCTTTGTGTGTGTGTGTGTGTGTTTGAACTGCTCGTCTCATGTTGCATGCTGCTGTAATTGCTCCCCGGATAAACCACTTCAGCCTCTGTATCAGCGCTGTTGGCAGCAGCTGCTCTGACAGCTATGATCGATACTCTCCTCAGCGTGGTCGGCCGCTGTGTTCTGCGCTCAGGTGTGCGAGCTGTTAGCCTGTACGACGAGGCGAGGATGGGTCAGAGGGAAGTCCTGTCAGTTTCTTTTTGTGTGTTTAGGTGATGATCTTTTGGTTTTGCTGGCCTACAGATGATGTTTGATTCAGACCCTCTAACAGCGCTGTGATGGACTGTAAGGATTGTGCCTTGAAGAGCTATTCCAGAAACAAAAATAACTCTAAATAGATGAAAGGAGCCAGCTGACTAGGATGGGGCGCCTCATGGGTGAAGTATTCTGGTCATGTCCTACTGGGAGGAGGCCCCGGGGTAGACCCAGGACACACTGGAGAGATTATCTCTTGGCTGCCCTGGAAAGGCCTAGGTGTTCCCCCAGATGAGCTAGAGGGGATGGAAGGAAGGAAGGAAGAAATAATAGTGCATATAGGGCCACTCACACCTCTTTTGATGTTAATAAGTACCTAAAAGGTGTGGACACAGGTGTTTTTGTAGAGTCCAACATATTGAATTTAATCACATAGTTTGATTTCTAAAGGTCTGCAGCAGGCAGTTCACTGCAAACTTAATCCAGAAGAATAGTATGTGTTATTTTGTGCCTGATGTGGTTGTAATAGTCTCTCCTACATGTGTTCATTTGTTTGGAATGAGCGGGGCAGATGTTATCAGAATAAGTGTATAATTACTCTGAAGCTCAGAGCTTTGAGCACAGTGCCAACACTTTGACTCTGTCCTGTAGATCTGCAGCCTGAGCCCCACATTTCTGCTCCTCAATAATACAGAACTGAACTGAACTCAACCTGGAGCGTCTGTGGGATGGAGAGTCCCATAACCACATGCAGCAAGTAGTAAGATTAAGTAAGATTCTACAGTGAGCTGATGGCTTTTCATTGTTTCAGGAGTCACACAGAGATTGGTCAATAAAGAAAACTGCAGGGAGCACACAGAGTATCTGCATGTCTTTTCTCAGCACACCGAGCATTTGTGCACTGTACTGGTTATTTCATTCTAGAGTGCACACTGCAGTGGCCCCAGGATCACATCTTGGCTCTTTGAGTTGATGTGTTCATCATCTGTGTTCTGGCTGACGTGTCAGTTTGACTTCCAGCTCACACTGGGTCGGTTTTTCAGCCGAGTATAAAGAAGCTGGGATGAGAATTAGCTCCTCAACGTCTCAGGGTGCCATTTCTCAGCTGGGAAAGGCCAGGTTGGAGGGAGTTTCTCCCTTAAGTGAAGGAGTTTAAGTTTGTCGGAGGTCCTGTTCATGAGTGGGCTGAAAGTAGAGTAAGTGATTGAGAGATGGTCTGCAGTGGTGAGGACGCTGTTGATTTACTGGCGATTTACTTTCCTACCCTCACCTATGAGCACGAGCTGTGGGTAGTGATGAAGGATGAGATCACTGATACAAGCAGGAGAAATGAGCTTCCTCTGAAGGTTCTCTCTTAGGGATAGAGTGAGGAGCTTGGTCATTCAGGAGAGACGCAGAGCATCCACATCAAAAGCTCTGGCTGAGGTGGTTTGGTTTGATTTTTCAGGCAAGTTCAACCAGAAGGATCCCGAGAGGAGACCCAGGACACGCTGGAGAGATTGCCCCTGAGACCTGAATCCAGATAAGCAGCAGAAAAAGGATGGATAGTCATTTTGTTATTGCTGTTTATTGTCAAAGCTTCATTGTTTAGTGCTGTAGGTCTGCAGTAAGGACGTCTTTCTGAGAAACAGCGTTTAAACATGGTGGTGTCATCGTACAGGAACTGTGCTCAGTAAATACAAAATACCTCATAACCTCAGACCCCTCCCTGTTTTTAGAGCCTTTAGTCCAGCAGCATCAGCAGTGATGTTACTGTGACACACACACTCTGATATCTCAGGGAGAGGGTGGTTAGTCTGGCAGTGTGTCGGAGCCACACACACCCTGTTCATTTGTATTAGAGGCTGCAGCCGAGACATGCTGAGGAAGCTGATGTGCAAGAAAATCTGCCCTCGTAAGAGCGATGCATTTATCTGTCCTCTCTTCACCCTCACGGCGCTCTGCACGGCTTCCTGTCTGTCTGCCTGCCTGCCTGTCTGCCTGCCTGTCTGCCTGCCTGCCTGCCTGCCTGCCTGCCTGTCTGTCTGTCTGTCTGTCTGTCTGCCTGTTGTTGCTGCTCTGCTCTCTCTGCCTCGGTGTGTCTCATGTCTGCCAACCTGTTGCCTTTTGTGCCTGTTGTGTTTTGTATTTGTTGGTCAGGATGATGATTTTCATGCAGGGAGCTGTTTGATGAAGCTTATTCTTCTTCTTTGGTTTTTTTGTATTTCCTGTGTATCTGTTTATGTTATGTGGCTCCACTGATGACAGAAAAGGCACAAACCTATTTCCTAAACAGCAGGTTAATGTCTCTAAATGTCCTCAGAAAGTGATCATGATCCAGGCTGCAAACACTGCCTTTATCTCCGTGCCTCAGCTGGCGGACCCCCCCCCGGCTAATCCCTCGTGTCAATGGTCACGTTGGGCAGGTGACGCCGGGGGCCACGTATGCATGGCTGCCAAACCAGATTAGAGTCAGATGGATGGACTGATTAAAGTGTGCACAGATACACCACCTGACTGATTGCCTGTGTTGCACTTTCCCCCCTGAGAGGTCATCCAGTGCAGAGATGACTCAGGGCTGTTTAACACGAAGAGGATGATTTCAGCATCTGAGCGATGACTGAACGATGATTTATTGATCCTTACAGGAAATAATTTTCAGTGATCCAGCCTGTGTCAAAAGTCTAAATCAGCTGCGGCCTTTTTTATTTCTTCTTCTTCTTGTTTTGCAGATAAAAACTTTGAGGATGAGGACTCTGTGGACGGAGGCCGGTCCTCCTCCTCCTCGTCCTCCAAAGCACCGCCCAGTGGAAGGAGGACTGTCATGAGCTCCGTCAGGAGACCCAGCTCGGCCACTGCAGCAAAGCCGACAGGTGAGGAGTGGTTCAGCCCAGCTCGGTGTCAGTTCTGCTTGAATATCATTTAAAATATCTTTTTTTTTTCTCTAAAGGTAAAGAAGCTGGCGCTGGTGCTGTTGATGAAGAGGATTTCATTAAAGCCTTTGAAGACGTGCCCTCGGTCCAGGTAAGCTGGCCCCGCGTTGTTGTTATGGCGGTTAGCCTACCCAGGGGGCGTGGCTTTAGGAGCAGTAGAGGTGATTGGTCCACACCTTTGACTCAGCAGGTCATCACATTTACCTGAGAGATTTTTACCATCGTTCACGGTGTCCAGAGAACGCGTCAGACTGGCTTTAGTGACCATTTTTCCTCTCACACCAGGTTTACTTTTTTTATTCTGTTTTTCTTGGATGGTCTGTTAGTACCATGAACCTCACAGCAGCCATATTATTGGTCAGATAATTGTATTAAAAATGCTCCAAAAGGCTCCAACAGAACAAACACGGTCCAGAGGTCCAGTTCAGGGACTACAGTGAGCTGAGGTGTCACCATCCACCTGTCAGTCAGAGAGGCCACGCCCCTAATAATACAAACTTTAAAGCCTTAATCAAATTTAAACAGGTGAGTTCTAAAAATATCCTCCCCCCGTACAGGTATTATGAAGGGAGAAATTATCTCTAGAGACCAAAACAGTTTCTGTATCAGGCTGTAAACATTATTTCTGCTGTAAAGTTTTAACATAGGAGTCTATGGGGACTGACTCACTGCTGCCTCTGCTGGACATTAGAGGAACTGCAGGGTTTGGCAACTGCATGCTTCTATTTATACCCGCTGTTAAGGCGCAGGAAGCCGCTGTACTCTTCTCCTGAACGATAGGTGTCGCCACTCAGACGGTACCGCCACATCAGCGCTGATACAGGAAGGGAAGAAGTCAAAACCGGAAGCAAAGACTTTGCTGAGTGTTTTTTTTTTAAGTTTTAAACTTTTAAAGTCTCCTGTTTTCAAACTGTTGTAACATCTGTCTGTACATCTGTCTGTCTCTGAGCTTCTGTACTGAAATATCATTCAAACGGCGGTAAAACTGACATGATGCGACCATATTATGTACCAAGAGAATTCAGTCATATCATAACAATAGTTGTGTACATTCCACCCAAGGCAACAGCTGAAGCTCCATGTGAAGTTCTCCATGAAACTGTTGCTAGGATACAGACTAAACATCCAGAGGCACTCTTCATAATATCAGGAGACTTCAATCATGTTTCCCTCTCCTCCCACCTGACTGGATTCACACAATTTGTTGACTGTCCTACCAGAGAAAATAAAACCCTTGATCTGCTGTACGCCAATGTCAAAGAAGCTTACAGAGCTACTGCCTTACCACCACTTGGCAGATCAGACCACAACTGGAAGACTCCTCTCTACAGAAAATCATTCACACCCACAGCCATCAGGCTTTATAATTCTTATACAACTAGTAGATGAGCTGTCAGACATA
>VUQS01060454.1:0-15145 GCA_015108495.1 Heterochromis multidens
GATATCTCCAGTTTCTCTGAATCTTTTGATGTTATGCACTGTAGATGATGAGAGTTGCAAAGCCTTTGCAATTTGATGTTGAGGAACATTGTTTTTGTAGTATTCCACAATCTTTTTACTCACTCTTTCACAGATTGGAGAGCCTCTGCCCATCTTTACTTCTGAGAGACTCTGCCTCTCTATGACGTCGCTTTTATAGCTAATCATGTTACAGACCTGATATCAGTTAGCTTAATTAGTTGCTAGATGTTCTCCCAGCTGAATCTTTTTGGACTTTCTTGCTTTTCAGCCATTTGTTGCCCCCCGTGCCAACTTTTTTGGGGCCTGTAGCAGGCATCAAATTTGAAATGAGCTCATTTAGTGGATGAAGGTGTACAATTTCCCAGTTTCAACATTTGTCATGTTATCTATGTTCTGTTGTGAATAAAATATTGGCTCATGTGATTTGGAAATTGTGGGATTCTGGGATTACTGCCACGACAGGAACCAACAATCTTGCAGCCGCAGCTCCTTGCAGCAGCCTCAGCAATGGAGGTGCAGAACATGGTCCTTTCAGACACGATCCTCCCTCTGAATGCAATCGAAGCTCTGTCGGAGGTGGGAATTGACCTGCGACCTAGAATGTCCTGGTGACACGTGCACTTATGGACACCTTTATGCTCAAACATGGTGTTCGTTATGGACAAGCTGTGATTAGCACAGAAGTCCAATAACAGAACACCATTTGGGTTCATGTTGGGCAAGCTGTTCCTCCCAGTCACACGCCTCCAGGTCACACTGGTGTTGGCCACGTGAGCACTGAAGTTCCCAGCAGAACAATGGAGTCCCTAGATGGCGCACTCTCCAGCACCCCACCCAGTGACTCCAAGAAGGCTGGGTACTCTGAACTGTTGTTTGGTGCATAGGCACAAACGACAGTCAGGACCCGTTCCCCGACCCGAAGGCACAGGTAAGTAACCCTCTCATCCACCAGGAAACACCCCAACGTACAAGCAGCGAACCTGGGGGGATACAAGTATACCCACCCCTGCCCACCTCACCCTCCTGCGAGTGGTAGGCCCACAGGAGGACAGACCCATGTGGCTTCTTTGGGCCCAATGGGCTAAGGCCCAGTCACCAGATGCTCGCCCTCGAGCCTCTACCCCAGGCCTGGCTCCAGGGTAGGACCCTGGTAACCCTGTCCCAGGCAGGGTACACTGGGCCCCTTGATTTTTCAGTCAACATTTCCAGCACATTTTTATTTTTAATTTAACTTGTTTAATGCACACAGTAAGTTAGTGTTAATTTTGTTTCCTAAAGTTTATCTTTTATTCTTATTTCAGTTTTCACTAACCTTTATTTTCACATTTTTAAGTTTAGTTAACTAACATAATATTGTGTAAACAGTTTGATATATCGTGTCCAAATTACACATTTCCCTTTATAACCCATGTTACGTAGAATAAAGTATTATGGATAAAGAAATGTATTTAGGGGGCCACCCTAAACAACTGCTTCTGATATTCAGTCAAGGTTTTTTTTTTTTTTTACCTCTTAAGCTTGCTAGATACCCAGCTGTGTTTTAGCCACATGATTTTTTTTAAAAAACAATTTTTTAAGTAGCTAAAGAGTGTTAAATTTTAATGGAGTTACTTACATGCATTTTGGCATGCTCTTTTTCCATTTGGATGCCAAATAGGTCAAATAAACATGTTAACATAACCCAAACCCTAGACAGGTGTTATCCCTGGTACAAAGCTACTTTATATAATGAATCTCACCCTGTGTTGTAATTGTTTATATTCTACAATAAAAGAAAATACACACTGACTAACAAACTAATAAGTCATTTCTGAACAGAAGGTGTGACAACATGCTATATATAAAATATGATTCCTCCCAGTATGAAGAGCTTTTGAACACAGGCTGATTATTTTTCTTGGGACAAAAGGCCTTCCTTCTACGTTTTTGTTTGCATCATGTACATGGCCCGTACTTTATTATTAGGTAGTTTATGTTTCTTTTGTTGTGTGTTCCTATTCATACTTTACCTCCACCCTGGTTATGTCTAACTTACCTAACTGCTTGGTAGTAATTCAATGTTTTAAAAGTGAAGGCATCTCAGGTTGTACCTGGAGATGAGGATGAATGGCTGCTGTGATGTTGCGGGTCTCACTGTCTCTCGGGTAGTCGATGTGTTTAACCATGGTGAACACATCCACAAATCCTCCCTCAAACACGGTACCTGGTAATAAATGTAGAAGGGTGTTGAAAACATCTGAGGACCTCAAAGATGCACAAGGTTTTCAACTGTAGCTAGGCAAAACACTCAGCTGGTAACCTGTCTGTAACTGTACCTGAGTTAAAGAAGCGGAGCCAGTCGAGCATATGCTGGACACCCACTTTCATTGCTGTATAGATGTTTGACCTCACCACGCCGTGGGGCTGAGGGCCGATCTCCATGGCTGCAGAACATTTAAAATGACAGCTATCACTCACTAATACTACTTTTGATAGAGTAGATTTATATAAGCAATAAAAAATTACCAAAGCCATGTTTTCCCACTGAATCAAGGGAATATGATTCTTTATTGGACACATCAAAATGTAGGAATCTCATTGGTGTATCTGGCATCTCCCTCTGAAAAAGTCACAAACCTCCAAATTTTAGCTGACAAACATGCAGGGGGTATAGATTTTATTAAAGTAAGAAACTGTTTTACTCACCTGCAGGTGTCTGAATATGTGCAGGCAGATCCAGTCACAGTCAGAGTATGCTATGAAGCACAGGCCCATGTTGGCAGTGGTGTTGTGGAGGTCGCAGACCAGATCCACTGCCTCCGGACTGCCTTTGGGACCCAGCAGGGCGTTCAGCTCTCGGGACCTGATAATCTCATAGGGGGCCATGTCTGATAGGGGACCACTGGCGGATAAAAATACAAAATAGCAACACACTGTTTTTAGAACTGTCACCATGAGTGTTATGATCTCCTCTCACTGCCTTACTTGAGGGTGGCATGGGTGAAGCAGCGGTTCAGGTCAGTGTCTACGTATCGGCGACACTGCTGCATGGCTCGTGGGTTTGATAGCACCAGCAGCACCGACACAGGCTCTGAGTCCTCTTCTTCTTTCTCCTTAACTTTTCTCTGCAGCTTCAACAGCTCTCGCACCAAATACACCCCAGACAGCTCATTGCCATGGGTACCTCCACACACAGCGACCCGGGACAACCTTGGCAAAGGCACCACCTGGTCTACCTCCATCTGACTGAGAGCAACCAGAGACACAGCATGCATTTACTCACTGTGTACAAGTGTCAAATCATGTTAATGATGTTAAGCTGGAAAAACTGATTTCCCTCATTTGTTTCACTCAGTGGGAGGTGTCAGTTTATAAAAATCTTACCTGACTTTTCTGACTTGCTGAATACTGTAAAGGGACAATTCCAGCTCAAAACCCTAGTGAAGCACTGCACTGTAAATCAGCACTGAGATCCAAGTCTCTTAAAGGAAAGCTTGAGGTAAATCAGGGTGAACTGCCAGCTTAACATTCACAAATAATAGATGAATGAATGACAAGGAATCATACTGTACATCTTACCCAATCTACCCCTGGCTGTTACCTTTCTCTTCCCTCTCCCCCTGCCGTTTACCCTCTTCCACCCTCTCCCAGGCTTTCATGCATTTTCACTGATTCAGCATTCCCATCTCTCCCTCTGTTCAGGCCGTTGCTGCTTGTTATACAAACTCTCACCGTCTCTCAACCACCTCCTGTCCACTGCACTGCACTGTACCACACTGTGTGGTAGGCAGGGTGTGTCCTGAGTGTGATGGAGTGAATCAGTTGTTTCCTGTGGTCACAGCATCAGTGAGGTTAGATGAGCTGAAAAGCCCCTCCCCAACTTTCCCGTATTCCCTGTTTCTCTCTGCCCCATGTATAGGATGGTAGGTTCCAGTCTGCCTTTCAGAAAAAAGAAAAAAAAACTGGCTAAAAATAAATTTGCTGGCATGACACAGCAAGAGAGGCGCCTGTGATGTGTACAGTGGAAGAAGCAGCTCCTCTGGCAGGGAAAATCAAGAGGGAACAAGCAGGAGATTTAAAGGGAACACACAAGGTGATGGACTATTTAAAGTAAAAAAAAAAATTTAAAAAAAAGTAAATATAAGAAAGTCAAATACATTTTCTTTTATTGTTAGATGACTTTTTAAATACCTATTTTCTGTATTCCTTTCTCTTTTTGTGGACAGTATGCAATTTATGTATAATTTTCTACTATTTTCACTAGCAGTAACAGTAGCTCAACCAGCACTGCATTTGCAACTAGATAGATCAACCAATCAATCAAATGGGAGCCCCAGTTAATTATCCAGCTGTAAATGTATTGGACAAATTAAAAGACCTTTCGGTGGTGCTACATGAAAAGTGTGGGGACTCCAAAAGTACAGAGAAAGTTGTGGCACTCTGTTAATTATGGGTTAATTTACTCAAAGGGGCATTTAATTAAAAACGCATGTTTTTAATTATATGCCCAAATTCATTTACTTTAAACAAGGTAACACAAAACCCATTCTAAGCCAGGAAACGCCATGCTGTGGCTCTTTATGTAGTAAGCAGTTCCCTCTAGTGGACAAACTGTATAACAGCATCCCTTTGGCAAAATGAAATTTCAAAAATCTTTTATGCATTTCTTGACTGAAATGTCTTATTTATCAGATGATATTCTCAATGCTGATCTATTAAATACACAGTAAATACACTAGTCTGCTCCTTACATTTTAATATTGAACCTTTACATGTAACTTGCTTTTCCTTTTTTTTGTTTTTTAGTCAGTGAAAATGCAAAAGTATACTATAAACTATATAGCATAAGAGATCAACTATATAGTATAAATTTTCACTTTAAAACTTTATTAAAAATATACATAATCCCAGCCAGAACTACTAAAAAAAAAAAAAAAAATCCTCTGTACACCACCAGAGCAGATTTTAAGTCAAACAGTCAAGATGTGATTGAAGTCCAGACTTCGAGCTTTAATTCAAGGGGTTTAACAAAAGTATTGCATTAACTGTTTAGGAATTACAGCCTTATACACAAAAAGTAAAAACAGTCAGTTGGTCAACTGACTGACAAGTGATTTCATGGCCAGTTGAGGCCTGTTCCCGTATGATTTCTTTACAAATTAAGCAGATAAAAGATCTGGACTTGATTCCAAGTGTTGAACTTGTATTTGGTAACTGTTCACTGGAACTCTCAATATGAGGTCTAAAGAGACATTTCAGTGCAAGTGAAGGAGGCTGAAAATCCCAAATAACCAAAAAAAAACTTCATGATCTTCAAATCAATCTGGTACATTCTTAAAAACACTGAATGCACTGACCAGCTCAGCAACACCAATGGACCTGAAAAGAGCTCAGAAGACAACTCATGGATGATGACAGAATTAAGAAAAACAACTTCACGACATCTAACCAAAGCCAAGAACACTTTTGAGGGGGTAGGTGTATCATTATCAAGGTCTACAATTAACACTCAAGAACAAGAAGGCCTGATTAGACTGCCTGAAACCCTGCAAAAAAAAAAAAAAAATCTTTGGAGACCGATTTAAAAAAAAGAAAAAGAAAAAAAAAGTCTTTGCAAACTGCATATACCTTTGTTAAACACCCTGAATTAAAGCTGAAAGTCTACACTTCAATCATATCCTGATTTAAAATCCACTGTGACTGTGATTGTGTACAGAGGCAAAACTACAAAACATTTTTCAAAGTCCAAAGACTTCTGGACCAAACTGTTTGACCAGTTTGGTCCAGAAGAAAGAACTGATTTAGCGAACCTTAACATGACCAGATTAACAACTTTCAGCAATATTAATTTAAAAAACAAACAGTATAAGGTACTGTTTTACATTAGAGCATTTATTTCAGTTTTTTTTTTTCTTTGTTAATACAAAATACTGAACAATGTCACATCCCCCTCTGAGTCAAGTACTGAAACTCCCTTTTTCTGAAAATTAAGACAGCCCTCTACCGATATTATGAGAGGAACCAAAAAAAAACAAAAAAGAAAGTCTACCTTACAGCCTTAATACTACAATATGAATTTCTATACATTTATAAAATCATAGTTATTTGCAATGATTTTCAGTTCTTTATTCTTCACTTTTTAAGTACACTTACAAACAAAATTATGAAATACACACACACACACACACACACACACAGTGTTTTTGGTGTCAAAATGTAGTTGCATATGTATGGAAATTTATTTTTGTATTGTTGTCTTCGCTCATTTGTCTGTTTCACAGTCAATACAAGAGCACAGCAAGTATCCCACACCGTTTAAAACCTTTTTTTTTTTTTTTTAACACAGTAAATTTAGTTACTGTTCACTTGATTAACAAAAAGGCAAAAATATTATTCCAGCACTGCGAAAAAGGGTAGTTTCATTATTTATTATTAAAATAAACAGTTATAATGTGAGATTTTCTCAATGCTGGAACTGTTTTTTTTTTTGCCATTTCTTCATTACTTCTTCAAAGTTTTTACAAGAAACCAGCTGCAAATGTCAATATCGTATCCACTCAGGTGTGATGTAAATACAAGTAAGTGCAGGTTCTTCATTTCTAAGGCAAAGAAAGTTTTTCGGCCTTGAAGCCACACTATAATTTTCACCTTCATACTTCCCATTAGGCCTTGGTAAAGAAACATAAGCTAATTATAAACATGATAGTGTGAAAAGTCATGTTTTTTTGTTTTGTTTTTTTAAGCACACTGCATTGAACAGCGGTCCTGTTGTAAAGTGATGGAAGAGCAGATAAGCAGTCATACATACAAGCACACTACAACCTTCACCTCATTACATTAAGACACTAAATCAGAGATTAACCAAAGAGAACCTTGCTAAATTCTTAAAGGCCACCATTTGACATTTCAATGAAAATTACTTTTTAATCATACCTGTATATAAATGTATATATTAATCAGGTTTTATCTCCTTTTTTTTAGAGTTATTACCAAAGCAGACAATGCTATGGATGACAACAGAAAAACCCCACAATCACCTCAAATCAAAAGCTCATGATCTGAAAGACTGAACAACCTTGATTTGGAAGCACTGCTCATTTCATGTCCTCCCACTTGCGCACACCGTGACACAAAGCACCCAAACTGCAAAGACACTTTCATTCCAGTCCTCCCAGATATGTGACAGCAACAAGGGGGAAACCAAATATGACGAAGGAGAAAAAAAATCCTGCTCTACTTGTGGATCAGACAGCAGTGACCATCCTGGAGATCTCTTAGAACAGAGAGCTACTGGAGGGAAGCAGCTGTCCAAGAGAGAGAACAGCAGGCCATTGATGGTCAGTCTCTTCACGGGACTCTGCAGTCAATGCCGGGATCAAAATATGTTGGGGCAGCTCTCCCAGCTCCCGCGCTCCTTAGTTTCCCAGTAGCCTCCCTTATAGATGTGAACCTCCTCACCTGTGATCGGGTCCTCGCAGCGCTCGAACCAAAGTGCCAGGTAGTTGTCGTGAGGTGCGCCTGAAAGAGAGAAAAAAATCGTTAAAGAACTTCTATCTAGAGAAACATAAACCTAAGCATGAGGTGATGACAGTTTAAGAGATTAAAAGAAGAATACTTGCTTTTTAAGGAGGGATCAGTAAGACAGTCCTCATCGACAGCTTTTGGAAGACAAAAGGGGATCACAGAGATATTTTTTACCCCTTTATTCCATGATTTTCCCCATGCAGAGTAGAGAGGAGTAAAGAAGAATCAAAGCAAAAGCAAATTTGATTCTAACCTTCTTCTGATTGGCTGGAGGTGCGCTGGCTTGCAGCCTCCCTCTCTCTCTCACGGCGGGCGCTACGCTGCTTCTCCTCCAACCGCTGCTTCTCGGTGTTGGCCTCGTCCCAGCGACCTTCCTCCATTAAACGCTGGTCAGGCCGGCGTCGGCTGTCCGTGGGAGCCACGCCCTCCTCTAGCTCGTTCAGGGTCAAAGCCAAGGCAGTAAAGTAGTACATGGTTTCTGCTCCCTCACTGAGGACAATGATGGAGAACAGCAGCACTTTGAGGCAAAAATTTGTCAGATGTCACACAAAATTACACCCATTTAGTGATAGCAACCATGTCTATGTGTAATGTTTCTTTCTGCTTCAAAAAGCTGTACGTCATGTTACAAAGAAAGCACTCCCTTTCAATTCTAAGACATCAGGACATAAAATAACCCAGTCTGTAAGCAGGTATTAAGATTAAATAAATAAAACCACAGATGAACTACACATGGCGGTGACATTATTTATTTAAGACAAAAAAAAAATAAAAATGCAGAAGTAGCCAGGTGCCATTAATTGATCATCAGCACGTGTGAGCACCTCTATAA
This sequence comes from Heterochromis multidens, assembly GCA_015108495.1. Lineage (NCBI taxonomy): Eukaryota > Metazoa > Chordata > Actinopteri > Cichliformes > Cichlidae > Heterochromis > Heterochromis multidens. The sequence continues at coordinate 8,357 of VUQS01060454.1, forward strand.
AGTACTACCCCTCAGCCTCCTAGTAGATGCACCTATAGTATGAATTTGAAAGTCCTAGGTGATTTCCTTCTCGAGTTATCGCATCCACGCCACCCGCCTACCCGCCCGCCCAGCAGGGTAACGACAATACCCAGTTAGCCTTTCTGGCTGACGGGTAAAAAGCAGTTTTGGCAGTTTGCTGGTCTGGAGCATTCAGGTATGTGTTGACAAAATACCAAAGAGGAAAGACATCAGCAATGATCCAAAGTATTCTAGTGTCAAATGTGAGGCCATCAGTCTGACAGATAAAGCTTGGCTGAAACTGGATCATGAAACAGGACAATGATCACAAGCACAGCAGCAAATCTACAACACAATGGCTGAAAAAGAAAAGAATCAAAGTGCTGCAATGACCCAGTCAAAGTCCAGACCTCAACCTGATTGAAATGCTGTGGTGAGACTTTAAGAGAGCTGAGGATAAACAAATGCCTGCAAACATCAATGAACTGAAGCAACTCTGTAAAGAAGAGACGACCAAAATTCCTCCATAACCATGTGAGAGGCTGATAAAAGTCATACAGAAAACCATTACTTCAAGTTATTGCTGCTAAAGGTGGTTCTACAGGCTACTGAATCATGGGGTGAACCCATTTTGGCTCAGTTTTTGTAAAATAAATAATGACAGTAACATGTTGTGCTGTTGTTCATCTCAGGTTGTATTTAAATCATTTGAGAACCTGGTAAAAAGAATTTGATTTTTTTTTATCATGTCCTGATACATAAAACCTTAGAACTAAGAGCGAGTGTACTTTCCACACACGACTTTACCTCACACAAAACTACACAACACCACCATTTAGTGATGTTGTCTTTATTTCTGCTTCAAAAAGCAAAACTGTAGCCCTGAAATCATAGTTCTATAATCTACATAATTTACATAAGACTGGTAACTGATGCATGACCCAGTTTTACAAACACCCAGCTTTGAGGTAACAGAACTTACGGTAAAGGGTTTCTTCTCCACAACTCTCTGGCTTTAAGGGTCTGATAGACCGTCTTCTGTTTGCCCTCGGTGCCGTTCTCGCCTCCTCGGCTGCTCTGCATCACCCTGGAGAACTCCATCTTCTCATCCCATGTGCCCGACAGCACATAGTGCGCCTTTCCATCTTTATCCATTACCACACCTGTCACCTGAAAACAGAAGAGCTTGGTTAAAATCATAACACACTGTAAACACTTTAAACATGATGCACCTACTGTTTGGAAAACAGGTCAGAGAAAAAGAAGGACTAAAGTCTTCTACATCTTTCTCACCTTTCTGGCTACATCTCTGGAGAAGTAGCTGTAAGGAGCAAACTTCAAGTGGCAGCGGTCTCCGGTGGTGTGGTTTACTACGTCTATCTCACCAGACTGGAAGGGAAACACAATAATGAGGGAAAAATCACAAGTGGGGATTGATATCAACTTGATCAATATTTACACTTTAATTTAACACTCAAGTAAAATGCAGTACTGTACAGATAAAGAGTAAGAACTGGAAGCAAAGAAATAAGGATGACATGTTTAATGCTAAATAATGCTAATTGGCAATGGCAAGTTCATTTATATGGCACATTTCATTACACATAAACTCAATGTGCTTAACCAAAAAGAAAACAGAAATACCTATGACGGCCTACTATGACTTACAAAAAAATAAAATACACAAACATAATGATTATTTAGGATAGCACCAAGCAGGATCATGTAAAGGTTAAAGAGTAACAGACCAAGAACTGATTCAACCCGACTGAATTTTTGTTTTTGCAGATCTAAAACTACCAAATGAAACATAAAAACTTCTGCCCTTCAGATATGATGAGAACCAATCTAAAACCTGACCTGTTAAACCAAAAGTAACAAATTAGAAATCTATGTGTATACATACTTTGTGAAGATAACAACCTTTATGTAAACCATAAACAAACATATGTGTCTCCATAGAGTAGTAAAAACAAGTGCCAGTCCAAAGCTCAGATAAATGGGAGGGCTGTATCAGGAAGGACACCCTGCATAAAAATCTGTACCAAATGAGCTATGCAGAACCCTCCACTTTGGTGACTAATACATGTAATAATGTACATGCAGGAGATCAGAGAAGTGTACCGACATTCTGATGTCATCCTTTTCATAACTGACCTGTGTGTATTTTGTTTTTGGTATACACCCTGCAAATCAATGTCACTCTGGACTAGTGAAGTCAATCGATCAAATGTCACTCATTTGGTACTGTTCCTAGCATGGGAACTTCTTAGTGTCTCTCTATAAGGAGAACTTGCCAATCAAGTCACAGAAAAGCTGGTTTTACAAGATTTTTTCACAAACATAATAAAGGACTTCCCATCTGTCACTTATTTATTTATTTATACATGTCTGAGAGTCTCACCTGATCGATCCATAGTTTTCCAACAATGATGTTGTGCACTGTGGTGGTAACTTTCTTCCATGTGTAGTGATTATTGCTTTTCTCAAAGACTGCATGAATTGTGCCTGCAAGAAAGAAAACAAAAACAAAAAAAAACACAAAGCAAAACCTTTGTTAGTCACTAATGACTGCTAACCCTTCTATTATGGAAAGGTGTGGGCTGGTACACTCTTTAGTCACTCATTTTTTGAGTGATGACAGTTCTGTGAACATCTTTTGTCCTTGGCACTGTGAAAGAATGGCATGCTTTATTCTCTGAAATAGGTTGTCTCTTACCCAAAGGCATAATGGAGAGGTATTTTCCCCTGAACTTGCTGGCAACTGTGATTTCTTGCCTCAAGGTCCAGCCACGATCAGAGATGGCATGATGTGCAGCTGCAGGGGGGTGGTGACTCACCTGGGAAAGAAAAAGGTTTGATTTAACAAAACAATGCCACATGAGGCATCAAAGTGCAGTCCTTAGGTGCTATTCTTTGTATGCCTGAGTCATCCCTAATAGATGGGACTCACATTAAGTCTAAAAATAAAATCTGACATGTGACATGAAAAAAAATGTTACACAGCTGCAGCACATCAAAATCCTCACTGTAAATCTTAAACCCAATTATACTACTCATCAAAAACGCGATTTAAAACTGCCTTTTTTCCTCATTTCTGATCTGATTTGTTAACACGTGTCAGTTCTGGTTCCCTGTTAACATGTGCAACCCAAACTGCACAGAAAAAGGAAGCAAAATTCTCTCCTAATGCTGAGTCACTGGGATTTTTTTTAATTTGTCCTTCCTGACATTCAATCGCTCTTGAGGTTCACTTCCTGGTTGAAAACCTTGCATTCTTGTTTTTTTCGTCCCTCACCTGCTCACAGAGGGAGCGGTAGCCACTTTCTCTCTTGCGGTCCAGCTCATATGTTTCTCCCAGCAGAGGGTTGAAGGGCTTTCCTGTGCGGTAGACGGTGGTCGAGTAGGCGGACACTGCGAAAGCAGCAACGTAGCACATCTGCTCTAAAGAACTCTGAGACTTTGCGGCCTTATCCAGCAACTCGTGGTACTCGAGGTCCTCAGACAACCGTTGCAGCATGGAGATGGGCTCATTGAAATTGACCTAGAAAGCAAAATGATTGAATATTCATTTGTTTTTATATTTGTATTATGTATTATTTCCAGTGACCAATCTGATATATGGATGAGATATTGGTCTGATCCTGACTCAAAAAGCTAGACTGGGTAGAAGTGACCACAGGCCGATATATGTGGCTGATCTATTCGGTTCAGTTCTATATTGTCCTGTGTTAACTAGATTATGCATCTGCAGCAGTGCACTGCTTCCTTCAGTAAGAGCTTTGATAGCACAGAGGAAGCCAATAGCACAGAGCAAGCAGTTTTTGAGGAATTTCATACTTGTTGCAATAGTTCGTGACTTAACCACAAACTGTGGTCAGGCTTGTGTTCTCTCTTCACATCTTGGAAAGCTTTGATTACATTTACGATGACTTTAAGAGTTGTTGTCAGTATATTCATCTATCTCCAGTCTGCTCCACTCAGTGTGAGTGAGCAGGTCCACACACAGTGAATGGCATGAAATCAGCACAGTCATAAATGACAACAAAGCACACCACAGACTCTCACACTGAGCTAACTTAAGTGCAAATAAATTAGTATATATCACTTTTGTTATATAGTATCATTTTAGTATAATATATATATATATGTGTGTGTGTGTGTGTGTGTGTGTGTGTGTGTGTGTGTGTGTGGAGGTGATCATTTGTAGTGTTTAACCTCTTAACATCACTGGTGACCAATCCAGAGTTGGTTACAGGTATGGTTTGGTTAACGTTGCCTTTTTGAACACCCAAATAGAAAAGCTTATAACAGAAAAGCTGCATTGCCAATATTTACTAAACTTCATTTGAAATGAAACATCTTAAAGTTTCTGAGAATCTGCCAGTTTAGCATGTGGCTAAAGCAAAACCCAACCCTACCCATAAACCTCAACCATAGATGGGTCAGCAGTGACCTGGTGGGTGGTGTTGCCTTACACATAAAATAATGATTCCCAGATGCAGTGGGAAATACTGTATTGGATCTGTACAGGGTAATGGCAGATACTGAAAGCCAAGGTAACTGTATCCATATCAGAACTGAAAAAGCTGGATCAGTGCATCCCTAACTTAGAAATATTCCAACAATGTATTCAAATGCGTTCCAATAGGTCAAAAAATAAAGGATGCAATTAAGATATAAAACATTTTAAAAAATGAAATGGTTTCACTTTGCTGGGCTACAGGAAGACGTACTCAGCTGGCATGCATATCCACATGTCAAAGTTTCTCTGTAATGCAGAGACAACAGTCTTTGTTGTTATCATGACTGGGGGCAGGCCGAGATGATTGCAGTGATAATTTCACAGAACAAAGCCAAACCAAACATGTGATGAGTTATCTCACCAGTGATCAGTGTGTGTCTGGACCCTCATGAAAAGCTGCTATGGTGGCACATTTTTGGCAACTCTGCTGACCCAGATCTTATGTGTGACCTACAGTCTGTTTCAAAATAAACACAACTTGTTCTTGGCAGATCTGTCGATAAAGATCTTCAAAAATTCTCACAGAATGTTGCTAACCCTGTACAACGGAAAGGAAGAGGATCGGTATTTAAACCACCTTGAACACACTGCTGCCAGGGGTTTTGGATGTACTGCAGTGGCATTTAATGATACAATTAGCTTGTCAGAGGGAAGAGGTTTTTTGCATTGAATTTTTACTCTACCTGCACACAAAGCAGTGTCTCCAACACTATTAGACTTCATATGTGTTGGTAGCTTGGGGTAGGAGGGGTGTGACGAGGCACACAAACACTTTCATAAACTGAACATTAAGTGACACAGTGAATAAGATCCTCAAGTTCTTTGTGACAAATAACTGAATAATAAATTCAAGTTAACTGATCTGATGTCTTCTTAGACGGATGAAAAACCAAAATTAAAAAATGCTAACATACTTGGGCGACCCATCCAGATAAAAACACTACAACAATATAAAAAGAGAAACTAAAGGGGGGGTTGCACATATGGATGAGCAACAAACTTTCAGTAATTCTGACAGGATGTTTAGTAATCTCTGCAAAAAATACTTACAGGCATCGGGATCTTAGACAGCTCTTTGCCGATACAGTTTTTCATGATGCTCCAGAGGTTGAGAGAGTAGTTTGGTTTGTCTGGGATGCGTGTCCGCCTCTTCTTCAAGGGTACCAACTCCTGGGAGGGGGATTCCTGGTTCATTGCAAGAGGCTCCTCATTAAGCTAAGAAGCAGAAACTTTTGTCAAGAAACATGCTAGAAGTGAAAAGAATAAATCTTTGCCCAACAACTCCCTTTGAGTCAATGTTAAAATGTTTTTGATTTATTACCATAGCAACAAAATCATGTATGAAGTATGAATAAACCTGCTATCTTAAATGATGGGATTCAACATTATAATAAGATTTCAGTGATTCAGACAGAATGAGGCCTACCGATTGGTCATCAGCACACATTTCACTGTTGAAACCGCTGATACTACTGCTTGACCTTCTGTAAGATATTGAAAAATAAAAACATTCTGTCAGTGACACGAAGGTCGCCAGATAATCAGGTTAAAAACAAAACAAACAAACAAACAAACAAACAAAAAAAACCACACACAAATCAATCCGTGACTACACAATGTCCACATGACTTAAGAAAACTACATACTGGACTGTGATACAAGGAAGTGGTATAAATAAATTGAAAAAAAAAAAAAAAACAAGCCACACACAAAGTCTCTGGGAAATCCCAACATAACTCCATGAGAGGTAAACATGTGTATGAGGGTAAAGGGAAAGATACCGACTTGTGGAACTGGGGGTCCGCAGGTACAGTGATAAACTCCGGGGCCTCTTCCATGGCGTCAAAGAACTCATTGTCGTCATCCTCATCGCTGGCCTCACCTTTTCCTGGCCCAGCAGCACCTTAACACAAACAACCATCTAGGTATCCCAAAAAGTTGAATCTGTTCATCTGGACGTGGCGTTTTTTAGTGGGAGAAACGTTTCGTTTACCAACTGGTAACTTCTTCAGTCTCAGCTGACTGCAGAATTCCCCAGCCTTATAAACAGTACATTTGCATAATGACAGAAACCAGCACCACTGACTAACAATGGGCCATTTGGTCAGTTTCATGATCAATAGTATGCAAATTGTCATGACCATTGATCAATGGCCATGAGTACCATTCACAGAGATTGGGGAATGGCTGCGATCACAGCATTGTAAGATGGTGACAGATGTACCCTTAGGCCCCCTCCTCGGTTCAGAGATGGTCTTTCCCTT
>VUQS01060465.1:0-13773 GCA_015108495.1 Heterochromis multidens
ACCACAGGTGGACTCCAATCAAGTTGTAGAAACATCTGACAGATAATCAGTGGAAACAGGATGCACCTGAACTCAATTTTGAGTCTCATGGCAAAGACTGTGAATACTTATGTACATTTTATATTTTTGTTTTTATTTTTAATAAATGTGCAAGAATTTCAAGCAAACTTTTTTCACTTTGTCATTATGGAGTATTGTGTGTAGAATTTTGAGGTAAAAAATGAATTGAATCCATTTTGGAATAAGACTGTAACATGACAAAATGTGGGACAAGTGAGGTGCTGTGAATACTTTCCAGATGCTGTGTAAAAGGCTGCTCCTTTAGAGCCACTAATGGTGATGGCCCTCAGTTGAAAGGTCAGGGGATCAAAGTTGTTATGTTTGTCTTTTATATCATATAACCCCTCTGAAAATATGCTGCAGTAGATCAAAAACTGAAGAAAACCATGAATCAACATATGGACATTACCTGTGCTAAGATCGATGCTGCTTAAGTTAGTTAAGTTACCGAGGTTTGATTAGAGACATAGCTAAGCGTTTTGCAATTTGGCACCATCTGTGAAAGCTGAAATGTCTTTGGTATTGAATAGCAGAAATTAGACTTTCTTGTCAGAGGTCATTTTTGCAAAAAAAAAAAAGCGGACGACAACACTGTCCACAAAGGTAGACTGGTGTGTAATAAACAAGCGAATAGGACAGAAAATAGCGATTTATGACAGCAAACTGCTCTTGAAGCACACTGGGAGATAGAGCTGTGCTGGAAATGCGGTTTTATGGCGGTGGAAGAAAGACAGCAAAGCTAGGACAGAATTCATGACAATGTTTTTCAAACATGAAGGGTAATTTTGGTCTTTTACTGCTGGTTCAGTGAATTTTGGTTGGAGCATGATAAAACCTGCAGTTTTGAAATCTGTGAGAACTGTGCTGCATGTCCGTGTACATGCTGTCGGGTGAACGGGGGAATCCATGCTTTGTGTTAACATCTTTTTGCAGAATCTGTTTACCTGCTCTTTAATTGTTTGTTGTTTTAGCTGTGTTTTGTGGTCATTGAAATGGTTTTGTGAGCTTTTAGCTATGATTCTGACGTTTCTGTCGATACCACACATGTCTATATTTAAATAACAGACCCGGCGGCACAGCCCATGAAACCAGATGTTCCCCCTCTCACCCCCGGTACCGGAGGCATTGGGGTTTAACAGTTCATAGCTGGCTACAGGTCAAAAGTTGTGTCACAGTGCTCCAACCTTTCTAGAAGCTGATGAAATATCTTCCATATATTGTTACACCACCTTACCACCTTCCTCAATGGTAGCCATGGCAGGATTAAGTGTTTAGTGCCTGCTAAATCGGCACATTAGGCAGACTGAGCAAACCCTCATCTCTAACAACTTTAAAACTTTCTTGTTAAATTATGTCAGAAGGTCATCATTAGTGCTGCCGTAAACCATTAAAACAAGAGACAGTTTCCTCATCAGGCATTCATTTCATAGCTGAATGAAATTCGGGGGTGTCTGCAGCCCACAGATGTACAGATCATATTCGACTTATTCTATTTTGTGCTGAATTAGACAAGCGCTCCGGTTTCAAAGGGAATGCATCGGCAGGATTTAGAGAGCAGCATTACTGAGAGGTTCTGTGGCCAAGCCAACACACACATACGTACAAGGGCACACCATGACAGTGAGGATGGCCTTACTGTGATTTCAGACACAGTCAAGTGAATTATTGCATAGGAATAGATATTATGAGACACTGTGAATTTTTAAACAATTTGCATAATATTGTTATGTTGTAACATATCAAATGACTTGACACTGTATGTCAGTCACACACACTCTGTCCTCCTGCCAATCCGGTAGCCTCTTGGCAGCGGATTCTTCTGCTGTGCAGTTTGAGACACTGTAAGCCTCTCAGATGTCTGCTTTAGGTTCGTTCAGCCTTTTCCCTGCTGGCCTGAAGGGGACTGGGGCTTCTCTTTCCCTCACTTCTGCTGACTTTGTGCTGATTTGGAATGAGAAGTGAAGAACATTTCAGGGGTGTCTGCGAGCATTCCACGGGACATAGCCCCTCTTTTGTCGTTTCATTTTATTTACCCCCACCCCCTTCCACATATACCCCCAGCCGCATTTGTTTGTTTGCTTTGTGTGATCAGCTGCAAGTGGGTGTCCTCATTCTGCCCCGAATGATGTTGTGCAGATGACAACTTTCGTCAGCATCAGATAGCTGCATGGCTGTTGATCGGGGGATTTCTCCACTCACATGAACCCAATAAGACACTGAAGCCTCCAGCATCAGTTGCTGGTAAAAGACATTGACTGTATGATACACACATCTGCACTGGTAGAAGCAAAACTGCTCTTTCTGGAAGACTTAAAAGCGGTGATTTTAAAAGACCCACTCTTGGAAGAGAGAGCAGCTTTGCCCAACTTGACGAGTGTTCCCTCCTGATGTACCAGTATCACTCTGAAGTTTCTATCTTTATTCTCAAACAGATTACACAGAAAAAGGATGGAAAACAGGATACAGAGGGGGTATTTTTATATTTTTTTCATTCTTATTCAGATGACAGACATTTCTAAAAAAAGATACCCTGCGCTATCCCCTCGTAAGTGAAGCTTCTTGTTGCACTTTCTACAATTTACAATCACGGCTGGATCCACAGAAAAGTGCATATACATGCCCCAGTGTAATAAGGATTAACAGTACTGAAAAACATTTGGAAGTATATTTGAAAGCTACATATATTAACAATCTACCACAATTATTTAGAACTATTCATTTGTGTTCAGATTAAGACCATTTTGTGACTATCTGAAGTCATTTGGTGTTTACACATACAAAGCTTTCCTGAATCTGTCATATCCAGCATTTTCCCACAGTCATGCCGGCAACTACTGGAGCATGTTTGGGTTTTTCTGGTCCTGAATTTTCGCCCAGATGAGCGGCTCTCAAAACACCGGCCCCCTGGATTATTAATATTTATCATTCACACATCCTGCAGTGAATTATTGTCAAGAATAGGATGAGATTTTGTCACTAGCTGGAAAAATGAGATTGTTGTTTATTTATAAAAATGGGGGCGCCTCTGTGGGGGACATTATTTGTGTCTCACACGCCCTCGCCATGACCCTTGATTCAGAAGATGATGTCATGAATCATATAGTAAGCAAATGGGATTCATTGTCACTTTGGTGGAGCAGCGAGCTGTGCAACTGATGAAATGAAGAACTAGCTTTGCTGACAGTGATACCAAACAGGTCACGTAGACAGACCTGAGACATCTTAAGCATCTCATTAAATTTTATTTTCACTATTGATGAAATCCTTAATTACTTGAGCTGTGAAACAAAGAACATTTGTGTTTACCCACTATCCTTATCTAGCCCTGATCTATTCCCACTACAGAAAGTCTGCCAATCTGCCCCGCAGTTTCTGGTACCCTGTTTAATTTCAGGAGCCACATTATAGCAGCTTTTAAGAATTCAATCACATGATCATTCAGTGTGCATAAATAGCAGTCTGTGACAAACAGCAACTGAGAACATTTGGGTGTGCTCTCAGACACCATCTAATGAAACATGTAGAAAAGGCTACCGTGGAAATATTTCTCAACAGCTATTGTGTAGATCTTGAATTTCCATGAAGTGTTGCACATTCAATTCTGATAAATTGTACTGATTTTGAAAATGCCCTGACATTTCCTGCAGTGACACCATGAGACTTATATTAGTTGTTTTAAGTGAAATGCTTCGACAGCTGCTGGACGCACTCATGACCCCATCAAAATCATTCTCAATAAATCTGGCAATCATAAAAATTTGAAATTATCCAATAAATTCATATCAAGACCAACTGATGATGTTCTCATAACTTTTTATTGAGTGCTTAGTAAGCTAATATGTATGCTAAGATTTATTGATTTGTGCATATTAGTTTAGATCAAACCCCAGCTATTGAGAAGCAGAGGCTCACAAACTAGCAGCTAGTACGATCAACATTAGGGTTGCCAGGCTGTGAAAAATCATTTTGGTTAGTGTATATTTAACTCCAGTATGTCTGCAGTGTGTCAGAGCATGTCTCACTCATAACATATAAAAGGTGGTAAAGAACGATTTTGGGATCAGATCACCTTCAAGTGCTCAAGTCATCCACTGAAGGGGTACAACTATGAATCAATATGAGTTATGAAAAATAAATCCTTAATACCTAAAGACTGGAAATCCAAACCATAAGCTGTTTTTACACATGCACTGCAGCTCTTATTTTTCATTAAGATTCCCCAGTGGAGCTGTATGTGGCAACACAAATGTCCCACTCATTTGGCTCAGATATTAAATGGTCTTTACCCTGCCAGCTCCCTAGTACAAAGCCTGTCAAATGTCCAATTGTCCTGATGTGATTACAGCACAGGTAATTATCTGGTGAATGTACAGCGAACCAGTGTATTCTTCCTGCACCCAGGATGCCAAGCGGCAAATTTCCAGTAGAGATAATGTGGCTGTAGTGGACTTTCTCCTGTTGTCTGACTTGTGAGATGGGCAACTGCAGAAAATGTCTCAACGTGATTCTCCTAACATCATCTATAGTTCAAACAGCTGTAGTGATTTGTTTTGAATCTATAAATGATTAATGCAGGTGACAATTCCAACTTTTATTCTTTTATATTTTTATTATTTTTTGGGCATTTTTAGCCTTTGTTGGACAGGGACTAGAGAGCAGACAGGAAAATAGGGAGAGAGCAATCAATATTGGTACCCAACATAATTCATCTTTGAAGTATTACTAACATGCTGAAAACTAATTTAAAGAAGGTGGTATAGCAATAATAATAATTTTTAAAAAAACAACTTTTTCATTTATTATCATTTCTCATTAGTGAGAAACATTACAGGCATATCAAGTTGTGGAGTTTGACACCAACGTGAGATTTTCCATTTTTATGCTTGTTTAGTTGCAGTTGTATGGAATATGTCTGACCTGTTAACCTTGACCCACAGGTCTCAGAGACATTGTGCAAGAAGGGCCTCAGAATGACTCAAGCCACCACAGGATAACATAGGTGATGAGTCTCTGTAAGGGCCTGGGCTGAGGGATAGGAACATCACACCCACCCAATCCAGAGGGAGGATGCACGATAGATACCCAGAGTCTTGGTTGTTTTCAGTCAGGGGGAAGTTGGAGAACTGGAGATAAGGCAAACAATACATCATGCACTGATTTCATCAATTAGGTCATTGCATTTGTGAGAAACTGACACCTGACAGGCAGTGTATTATAATTTAAATCTTCGTATGTCTGTTTTTGTTTTCTTAAACAAATCTGATTAGATTCCTCACAGGGTCAACTTATTTGTAGTCTAAAACGTCACTGGTGTTACAGGCCATTCCAGATGTTTCAACCTCTATTGTTTATTGTGGGTGGTCTCGTGCACAAGACCACTACTTTCTCATGATTACTGTCCTCTTCCCACCAGTTTCTCTACATATTCAGTCATAAGCTATACGTCATACATATAGTACATGTGAGTTAACATGGAATATACATAGAGTGGAAAACCCAGGATCAAGACTGAGTTTGTACTCAGGTTCAATTTCAAGCTATTTTATTTGTACCCATAGGCAGATTTGGTTTGCAGTAAGTGAGTCATCCATTCTCACATGAACATTTTCAAAATAAAAACAGACACCAGAGCTGGTATCCAGGATATAGTCATACATATAATTCCATTACATTCCATACATTCCACCTTAGTCAAACAGGAAAGGGAAGCAAATATAACATTAACAGATAGGGACTGGCTAAATAAATATAAAACAAATTCCAGCACCTCCAGTTCTAGCCACTGAAGAGAATTTTCATGGAAGAACTTTATTGTTTTTTTTGTTTTGTTTTTTTAATTCCAAAAAGAAAAACACAATGGCAGATCTGAATCTGGATGCTGCTGGAGATAATGTAATAGTACAATGGCTGACCACTATCAAATATTTTGGAATTACCCAGCTAAACAATCACATTGGTTAGCGATAGTTGCATAAATTAAAGTCATATTAGATTTTGAAACTGACTATGTTTTGTATATTTTGGTAATACACCAACTGATATGAACATCCATCCATCCATCCATCCATTCTCTTCCGCTTATCCAATTCAGGGTCGTGGGGGGGCTGGAGCCTATCCCAACTGCTATAGGGCGAGACTGATATGAATATTCAAGACAAATATTTTCTTGAAGTATGAGTAAAAATGTGATAACAAAGAAGTGGCTGGATAAGGAACCAACAGACAGCAGACAGTATATTTCTTTCATTGTAAAAGAAATATACAAAATGCAAAAATTTACCTTCTCCCTAAAACTTTGTACAGATAAATTTTATAAGTATTGGTTAAAATGACTGTTTTATGGTAGTGAATGGTAGTTTTACATAGGATAACTGGACATAGGGTACTGTTCATGCTGGATTTTTATGTGTGCATGTCAGATGTATATCAAATGGCACTGTGGACTGTGATTTCACTGGTGAAATGGATGAACTTGGATGAACTTGATAAACTAGTTTGGACTTATGTTGTTTTTTGTCTTAGTGTCTGAGTTGACCTCTCGTTTTTTTTCCTGGGACTAAGTTTTAAAAATAACCATTTTCAGGAAATTGTTGATGACATGTGTTTTTTTGTATTACCCCTGGTCACCTGTTTTGTTCTGCTCTGTTTTTGCTTTTTAATTGCTTTTCCAAAACAAAATTAGGTAGCACTTCATAATATGGACCACAACCTAGGATGTAATTCTCCTACAGTTAAATGCAATTTCATTCTATTTTAGCTGAAATTGCAATGTAATTATATTTACCTACAAATACTTGTAGATACACTCGAATGAGGGCGTAACAATTCAAGTTTTTACAGGAACGAAGAAATAATTATACTGTAAGTAAAATTTTAAGTAGTGCTTAACTTCTGGATAATTTAGTGGAAAAACAAACTTGCCCGTCTTACACTGTAAATACGCAGTACTTTTAGGGGTGTAGTCGGTTAACCTCGCCTTTTTAGATTTTTATTGTGCATTATATTGGTGTGCATCATGAATGTCCCCTTTTATTACATATAAAATTGTGATGAGGACTGTTCTTGCTTTGCTACTTACAAGAAACAATAAACACAAGCAAACATTGCAAGGCATGGGTCCATGTGATCTTATAATGATAAAGCCAAGTCAAACACCAATAAGATCCTTAATAAAAATGTAATAAGGCAAGGTTAAGCCACTACATACCCTAAAAGTACAACATATTTACAGAGTAAGATGGGGACATTTTGTTTGTTTTTCCACTAAATTACTCATTAGTTACGCACTACTCAAAATTACTTACGTACTCTTTAAAATTGGTTACAGTATAATTTGTGTCTCCTGTAAAATATCTGACTTTACACACTCCTTGAAATTACTTACAACTTACGTAAAATGACTTATGCACCACTTAAAATTACTTACAGTATTATTTCTTCTTTCCTTTAAAAACTTGGATTGTTACCCCCTTCTTCTAGTGCATCTACCATTAAGTATGTGTTGGTAAATATGATTACATCATAATTTCAGATAAAATGCATTGAAATTCCATTGAATTCTAAGGTAATTACACCCTAAGTCATGGGCCATATTATAAAGTGGTACCCAATATATATCTATATATATATATTGAATTTAAGTATATATATATATATACTTTTTTTTCCTTTTAAATCAAATTCTTCTTCCACTAACATTTTTTGTCCACCTTCCTGAGGAACTGTGTGGGACTTCTACCAATTTTGCCCAAACTTTTTTAATGGAGCAGACTCTATTGAGGTGCTCAGTTGGCACAGAGACATTTTTCTGAAAACATCACTTTAACTTCTCTTTTAATATCCATCAAGAGGTGCCAAAGAGTTGGAAACCTGGACACATGACCACACATTTCTCTGGTGGAAATCTAAGCACAGTGGGAAACTCTCCTAGTCACTTTCCCAGAGGGTTTTTAGATGGCAAAGGCTGTGGTGAATTCATGGCTACGTGCTCTATATTCCATGTTCAGGCCTGATCTGAGGACTGTGGGATGCCTACTTGAAAAGCACAGGAAAGTGTGAAAGCACAGTTTGTGTGATATAGCCTAAGAAAGTTCCCAAAAGGAAAAGGTAGCGACACCTTGTCCACCCTGGGACAATAGAAAACAAAACTGTGTCACGTCATGGCACATAATCATTTTCAGTACACCCAGATGCCACAAAGAGGGAGAATGAGATTGCTGAGTCAAGCCAGACATGAAGTCAGTGAGTTTGTCTATGACATGTTGTCCTACTGTACATGACTTTTGCAGCTCTGCTTGAACTGACTGGTGTCCCTGCAGTGTGCTGACCCCAACGTCTAAAGACCAACCCTCTGTGTTGACGTGATGAAGGCTCTTGCTTTGAGCACAAGAAAAGAGCAGGGAAATAGTTTGTTGTACTGATGCAAGGAACAATAAATGCGTGGGCTGTGATACAGGAAGACAACTTCCATGGAGGTGTATGACAGAAAATAATACCACTGTGAAACTAGGTTACTAAGTGACATGTATGGGACGTAGAAAATGTTTCTTAATTTTAAAAAATGTATAGAAGATACAAAAATAGCCTAAAAAGTAATAAATAAATATCAGAAAATGGAAACAGCTATATTTGCTATGTCCAAAGTTCACAAATCCACTTAACACCTGTAAATCTTTTTCATCTGTACAACAATGCAACTGTGCAATATTCCATTCCATTTTACTGCTTTCATTCCATTTCTTTCTACCTTGCATAGTGTACATTTTTCTTCCTTTTCTTCCTTTCATTTTGCTGCTGTAATAATGTGAATTTCCCAACTGTGGGACTAATAAAGGCCATCTTATCTTAAATTTAACAAGACTGAAACTCTGTCCAGACAAGCTCATAATCCTTCCCTCGTAATCCTGACAGTTGTTACTGAATGTTCCAGGCTCCCACTGCCCTGTGTATGTTTCTCACCCCATCATATGTCAATTAATAGTATTCTTTGCTCATCTTGGTTATCACTTAAATCACTGGATTCAAGGTTGAAATTAATCTAACTTGGCATTCGCCTCTTTGTTGCTAAATATCATTTTCGGAAATCAGAAGAAAAATCAAAGAATTTCATTGATCTTTCACGGTATCCTGTTATCTGTTGACTTTTCCTGTGTGTAAGCACCTTATGAGTCTGTGGCCAGGCTAGCAGCTCGAAGAGGCTGAAATTATGTTAAAATGGAGTCAGAAAAATGCTAAAGTTGGCATACTAACATGCTGGTGTTTAGAATACTCACCATCGTATTTTACAATAAAACATGGCATTATTAACTCATAAACAAAGTAAGAGGTGCTGGGAAGACCATACCATTTGTATAGTATTAGGGAAAATAAATTTCGATTTGATGGTGGTGCTAAGTGGAAAGTCAGAGAAAGTTATTGCATTTAATTGTAAATCAATTAAGATCCTCTGGGAACATCTTTACCAAATTTAGTTGTTATCTTATGTATAATTGTTGAAATATTTTAGCCTGGACCAAAATGGTGGACCATCCAGCCAACATACCCACAAAGGCACACTGCTAGCTTAAAACTATAAGTTGTGGTTGAAAAATATAATTTTGTTGCAAAAAGAAAGCGGCTATAGGAGTGGATAAATTTTAGAACTGTTCTGGCAAAATATGCAGTGTTTACCTTTTTTGTGTGTTTCAGATTTAGCCCTTTACCTTGACCTCTTTAATGAAAGGAATACAAACATGATGGATGATGCTGATGGTTGATTAAGAATTTGTTTCTCAGAAAAATGAAATTCTCAAAGAAGAAGTATTAGTAAAGGTCACTATCAGGTGGATAGCATAAATATACTGATAGCTACCTCTTTTTCAAGTGAAAGTGTTCTCATATGAGCCCCTCAATACAGAGACCTCAAGTTTGTGACACATATTTATTTCCATGCAATGGAATGTGTGTTTGTGCATGTGTGGTTTTGCAAGACATACTTCCACCCCTCCACCCCAGACATCCTCTGTGTCTGTCTCTCTGTGTACAGTCTCTTACAGAGCATGTCTCTTATTCAGTCTCCTCTGAAGCAGGAAAAGGAAGCTGATTGTTTGGTTGTGTGTTAGGGCCAAACACTGATCAAAACTCCTCCAGATTACCACTCCCCTAATAACAAATTAAGTCATGAGCATAGAACTATGTGGCAAACAGTGAAAACAAAAAATTTTTCATCTAGGAGACATTCATCTAGGAGCTGTACTTTTCCATCAGGTCATGGTAAAGAATGTCACCAGAGCTATGTTGGCCAGCTTGGAAGACAGGCAGAGAGAGATCATTGAATTATTTTCTCAGCTGAAGACCCTGGGATGCTAGTCCACACTGAGAAACACTGACCCACACCAGGAAAATGACCGTCTACTCTGTATAGAGTGAACAAATATAAACAGCCTGCACTCATAATGGAAAACAACTCCAACTGTGGCTAAAGTTGCACTTATCAATATTTTCATATGAATACTTCATCAACTGACCACCTGCACTGATGAATCTATGGGGAATTAACACTTCTCAGCTCGCCACACTGATACATTTTTCATTTCAACACATGTTTCAAACTGAAGATAATGTCCATCCAGACGTGCATTTTAGCACAGTTTCAGTACTGGGACACCTATTCACATACAAATGACCATTCATGTACACTGGTCATGGATGTGCAGGTATAAACAGACAGAAGATCACATTAGAACTTGGAGAAAATACTATGGATGAGGTAAAGCAATGGCAAAAATACAACCAGAGATACTACAATGCACCAAAGAAGAAGAAAACCCATATCTTTGATACATGCAGATACAGGCTCTAAATGTGAACAACTAGTCGAAGAATACCACTTAATTACTGGGATTAGAATTTTTATTAGCAAGTTATACTGAAACTTGGAAACACAGCTGTTTACTTGATGATGAGCATGCAACGGCCTCAACCTCTGAGCGATCACTTTCAATCACAAGGTCACCTGGTGGGAGGCAACCTCCTCTCCAAACAATTGCGGTCAGACCTGGACTGACTGAAATCAGTCTCAGACTGATTGGTGAAGGTTTGTAAATAATTGCAAACACAGACAGATCCAACACATTGCAATGATCAATCTGAGCTGATGAGCACAATCTGCAATGCGTCTCTTTGCAATTGTGGACTAGTTGCCAGCTAGTTGTATACCTATTATATTCCTGTGTAAAAGCAAGGTTGCCAAGCGCCTGTCATTCTACAGTTAAATCACCATCCTGCAGTAACCATGTTTCTGCGTTACTTTGTGGACAAATTTCTGAATTTCTGTTTCAGACCTATGAGGTTATGGCTGGACCCTAAATATAAGTACACTGCTCAAAAAAATTAAAGGAACACTTTTTAATCAGAGTAAAGCATCAAGTCAATTAAACTTTAAAAAAGTCCAACTCCTCCAGGAGGGAACATCAATACGTGCCATTGCCAGAAGGTTTGCTGTGTCTCCCAGCACAGTTTCAAGAGAATGGAGGGGATTCCAGGAGACTGACAGTTACTCTAGGAGAGCTGGACAGGGCTGTAGAAGGTCCTTAACCCATCAGCAGGACCAGCATCTTCTCCTTTGTGCAAGGAGGAACAGAATGAGCACTGCCAGAGCCCTACAAAATGACCTCCAGCAAGCCACTGGTGTGAATGTCTCTGACCAAACAATTAAAAACAGACTTCATGAGGGTGGCCTGAGAGCCCGACATCCTCTATTGGGCCCTGTGCTCACTGCCCGGCACCGTGATACCCAAAGGGCATAGAATACCAGAATTGGCAGGTCCACCACTGGATCCCTGTGCTTTTCACAGATGAGAGCAGGTTCACCCTGAGCACGTGACAGACATGAATAGGTCTGGAAAAGCTGTGGTGAACGCAATGCTGCCTGTAACATCGTTAAGCATGGCCAGTTTGGTGATGGGTTAGTGATGGTCTAGGGAGGTACAATATATCCATGGATGGATGCACAGACCTGTACAGGCTAGGTAACGGCACCCTGACTGCCATTAGGTATCAGGATGAAATCAGTAGACCCATTGTCAGACCCTACGCTGGTGCAGTGGGTCCTGGGTTCCTCCTGGCGCACGACAATGCCCAGCCTCATGTGGTGAGAATATGCAAGCAGTTCCTGGAGGATGAAGGAATTAATACCATTGACTGGCCCCCACGCTCGCCTGACCTAAATCCAATAGAACACCTCTGGGACATCATGTTTTGGTTCTTCCAACACTGCCAGGTTGCACCTCAGACTGTCCAGGAGCTCAGTGATGCCCTGGTCCAGATCTGGGAGAAGATCCCCCAGGACATCATCCATCAGCTCATTAGGAGCATGTCCCAACATTGTCAGGCATGCTTACAAGCACGTTGGGGCCAAACAAACTACTGAGTACAATTTTGAGTTGCTGCAATGAAATTTTGGCAAAATGGATTATCCTGCCGCATAATTTTTTACTTTGATTTTCAGGGTGTCTTTGAATTCAGCCCTCTGTAGGTTGATAATTTTCATTTCCATCAAACAATGTGGCATCCTTTCATTCCTAACACATTACCCAGTCCATATCAGTATAGATATGCAGCATGATTTTTTTTTCCCATTGAGATCTGATGTTTTCAAAGTGTTCCTTTAATTTTTTTGAGCAGTGTATATATATATATACTGTATGTTTGATGTAGTTAGACTGCATATTAATTCTTGCTTGTCTGCTGAAGTTTTCTTGACGTAAAAGAGTTTAGAATTCATGTTTAATGCTTGTAGTCTGTTGGGACTAAATGATGTGAATGTGAAACTGTAAACAAGTCCTGATTGTGTTAGGAATGAATGCTGCTGCTTTAATCACTAAGAGAGAGAATGTGCTGTATATGTCAGAAAATGCAAGGATCGGTTAAATAACAGCTCGTGCAAATCTTGTCTAGATTTGTTTAAAATGTTTTTGTTTTTGTCTTGCCATGCCCACACCATGCCACTGCAATAAGTGAGGTCACCAACGTAATGGTAACATTGTATAGTCCTACACACTAAGTCTGCATCGAGCATAAAAAGGAAAATTTTGGAAATATTAAATTTGTTACAAATTAATACAAAAGATAATTGAATAAAACTGAAGGAATTTTGTTGAAGTATAAAGTAGTATAAAAAAAGTTTCAAGGATGTGTTCACAACTTCAGTTTTTAAAATAAATCTGTCTGTGCCTTGATAGTTTAGTTTGTAGGGACTGGTGAGAAGCTGCCAGTTGGTTTTTTAATTTTAGGAAACCAAATGGAGCTCCCATAGTATTGTTAGCATGATTTCCAAAGCTAAACTACTAATATAGCCATTTGCTGACTTGAATTGTTAAAAAAACAATATAAAAAATATATGACCTGTATAAACCATTTATACATGTACAAGGTGCAATGCAAAGTTCCCAGACCAGTGCACCTAAAAAGTCGTAAAGCATACCTGGTTTCCCCTTCAGCAGTATTGTGTCGTTGGGCTTTACTGCAACTTCCAGCGGATCTGCTGTTTTGAAAGTTCTGTGTGCACCTGTGAGAACAGAACTTCCAGAGAGTGATCTAAAATGGCAGCATTGCTGGAATTGATCCAGATATGGACAAGGAGAGGGGGACAAATGTATATCGGATTGTTTTTTTTGTTTTTTTTTTTTGTTTTGTTTTTTTTGTTTTTTTGTTTTTTTTTTTTAATATTTTGAT